>ARYC01018931.1:0-61664 GCA_000711775.1 Oxytricha trifallax
CTATTAATTTGCCTTATTTTATCAGAGATAACAGCTCTGGTTGAGAGTAAAGGGCATCTTATAAATAGATGTTAAAAAGCATTGGTGAAAGTCTACTACCCTGGGTTACCCCTTGTTAGGTTAATATCTCTTCCCCTTCATATTTTATCTTGTTGTTCTTGTATAGTTCCTCGATCAGGGCTACTGTTGTTGCATCACTATCATTTTTAACTCTGCTCCTCAAGATTGTCATTAGCTTGTCTTTCTAGACCGAGTCATAAGCCTTCTGTAAATCTACCAATAAGTATGCTTCCCTACTACTACTCTTCTTTCTCGACTATTTGATATGTTCTAATAATCTCACTAGGTTGATGAGAGTACTCTTGTTCTCCTTGAACCCATTCTGGTAGTTACCAGTAAGAAGTAAATCACTCTTGTTCTCTTGAATTTTGTTGATGATCACTTTCTCCACAATTTTGCTTTGATGTGAATTAATCACAATGGGTCTGGTGTTGGATATTTCTGGGTATAGGTCGCCTTGACTTTTGCTCAGTAAAATTAATCTCCCTTCTTTGATGTATTTAGGTATTTTTTCTGAGTTGAGCCAATCTGCTATTCTATTACTTACAGTCCTAAATATCTTTTCCGATTTCATTATTATTTTTCGATCGAAGCCATCTGGGCCTATTGCTTTGTTATAATTACATTCCTTAATGCTCTTCTCGACATCCATGCTCTAACAGAATAACTTTTTGTTTTCTTCGTCAGTCATGACCATGTCTTACTTCGTCCCAAGCTCAGATTTCTTTTCTCTATCGTCTTTATATAGCTAATTGTAGAATTCTACTATTCTCTTTTTTGTTTACTCTCCCAATTCTACTCTTTCTTCTAAGATTGTCAACCCTTTGATAGGTTGTGATTATTTTTGGCTCTTTGTGAGCCTCTTTACCAGATAGAAGAATTCTTTCAAATTGTTTCTATCCAAGCAGTGCTCCATGTCTCTGATAGCATCTCCCCACTGTAGCTTTGTATCTTCAAATACGTTTTTGATGTTTCCCACTCTATTCTTAATTGCCCATTCTGGGGGTTGCTGATACCAGTTTTTTCCCTTATGATGTTTTTCAAGTCTGTCTTGGAAGCATTTTTGAATTGGATGTTCAAGGTCCTCTCCTGTTAGTTCTCTTCCCTCCTCTATGAATGCTTTCCAGCATTGTTTCCTAATATCTGAGATTCTTATATTACCCTCCTTGTCTGAGAGTTTTAGATCATTGTCTTAGAATTTGATTCTAAGCTTTACTTGCAGCATTTTTTAGTCTGTCAGTCTGAGTTGGTAAGTTTCCCAACTAATAGTTTCTACATTAGAAAATATTTAATCAAGTTAGTTCACTTTAGTATGAGTTTCCACTCCATGTGGAATAGATTCTTTGAGTCCCTCCATATTGAGTCTCTTGCTTAGCTCTTTAATATGAAAGTTGAAGTCCCCCATGACTATTATTCTTTGTCTTTAACACTTTTGTTTTAGGGATTTTATCATATATATCAGTCTGTTTTGTAATTCTTTTACTTCATCGTTGCAGTAGGGTGATGTAAGCTGTAATAATATGTAGTGGGTAGCCTCCTACGTTTAGTATTGTCCACGCTAAAAATTATCTAAGAGTTTTGATGGTTTTTATGTAGAACTTCCCGTTGTTCAATACTAGAACTCCACCATTTCTCGCAAGTTAGGTTTGAGCGATATTCTTATTGTTAATTCCGACCAATCTCTGAAGTCTCGTTTCCACAAGCCTATGAAGTCTGGCTTTCTGTCTTCTATTTCTCTCATCATTTGGTCCTGTTTGAGTTTTGAGTTTATCCCTCTTACATTTTAAAGGCATATACTTAGCTCGATTGATTATGCTGAGATCTATCTCTTATTATTAATAACTGTTTATCTTCTCTTGCTCCTTTAGTCCTCGGCAAATCTCTCGGTTCTCCTAGCCCAACCTTCAACTTCTCTTACTGGTTAATAGAAATGAAGTTATCGGTTGTTGTTCAATTGTATACTGAACTTGTCTAATGTTTTTATATTTTTATTTGGAACTTAGACTTGAATTATCTGACTATTGGTTTGCTAAATATTGCGGTCTCCCTTTGAACATTCAAAGTAGTCCTTCATCGATGTTTGGTTATTTGGTTTGGAAGTTTCTTCTTTTTTCATAAATACTGGCAATTTCCTTCGGCCTCCTGGCTATTCTTGTTTTGCCTCGATCTAGTCCCCGCTCCTTTCCATTTCTTTTTATTTACTTTACATTATTGATACGTTATTTAAAAAAAATTATATTAATATTATATAGGAAGTTGAGAGAAAGTTACAAATTAGTTTGCAGCTTTGCAGTAAACATTTTTTTAATTGTAATTTCTTCACTCCATTTTATCAGTTTGTCGAAGACTTTAGTCTTTGGTCAAAGTTTAAGCTACTTATAGATTGATTGTAGTCAGTTTAGCAATATTGATTTGATGTTGTGGGATGATATAGCATTCAAAATAAGCTGTTTAACCAAAGGATATTCTTCAATTTTAAATACAAATTAATATGTATTAACATTATAGTGACTTATAGTTAATAGTTTATTGTTTTTCATTCATTCTTTAATTGTGTCTCTATATTTAAATTTATGATGATTAAAATCATATGAAATAACCTTTATCTAGATAAATAAATTTTATCCTTTGCACCAGCTTTAATTAACTCGTGGTAGAAATGATTATTACTAAGCAAATCTACTGTTGAACTATTATATTCTTCTAAAATTATCATATTTATATATGATCTTAGATTATCCCCTTAATTACTTAAAATATCTACAAAAAAAATACCTTAAGCTTTTCTTGTTAAATTAGCTTAAAATAAAAGCATACCAGTCTACTATCCTTACTAATTCAAACTACGATAATACTCCCGAGGCCTTTAACTCTAATTCCCTCCTACTGAAAAGTAAATTCATATGAAATTTTTTCCAGATTACTCATTTTTACTTAAAATTACATCATCCTCATGTAAGACTTATTTTTAAAAATATAAAAAAAGCTTTTAAAACAATTAACTTTTATAGTGTCTTTTATCTTTTAATAAAGAGATGTAAAAATTCTATAAATATAACAAATGCTCCTAGATAAAGCATATAAAAATCAAAAAGTATTGAGTATTTGCGAATTTTAACAATGATTTAAAGGCAATTATAAAAACATCATAGACTTAATATTAACATTATTAATCATTTAGACATAATTTTTAAAAAATTACATCAAAATTTTTGATTAAGAAAATATTAATATGATAAATTAATTCTAAAGGTGTTATGTAAATAAGTTGAAAGTATGTAAGTATTGTAAATTGAAATGATAGAAAAGATTAAATAGTTAATTTCATTGAAAATACTAAATAAATCGAAAAAATTTGGTTCAAATGCTTTAATAAGTCTAAAGCAATTCTGATAGATTCAAATTTATTTTGATAGACTTAAAAAAATTTTGAAACTGATATACTAAAATATAGGCATATTATAATATTTAATTATGCTTCATTTATAATTCTATAGTGAGATAAATAAATAGACATTAATTTCTATAAAATGAATCTTGGTTTGGTATATAATCTTCTAGTGATTCGAATGAATTTAAATTTAATTTTTTACATTATTAAAAAGATATATATTTAAGTAGTACCTTGGATATTGCCTAAAGAATAGATAAATTCTATTTTATAAAGAGGAGTACTTCTTTTTTATGAATATTAATATTCCAATATAGAATCAAATATTTTTCATAAATTTGATATTGATTTATCATAGTCGATAAAATAGAGATTTAAATCGCAAAGTAAGAATTTTAGACAAAGGGTTTCTTGTAATATCTCGAAATACAATCTTGGAATTTTTCCAGCTGAAAATATACAATAATCTCAGTAATAGCCACAATTAATAAACTTAAGTTCCCAATAAAACTAAATCATATAAGTATTATAATACTAGCCACCATTTTGACAAACTTGTAAGTTGAACCTGAAATTTTTTATACTTTACTTTTAAAATATATTGCAATTATTCTTTTTATTTAATAATAAACCTTTCTGTATTTTTTGTCTATTCAATAATGGCATAATTATCACTCAGCAGCTGAAAGATTTATAACAATTTTGATATTTAAATAAAAATTTGATAAAGCTCAGCAATTAAAGACAGAGGGAATTGCATAAATCTTAGGTTGACCTGGTAAATTAATAGAAAATTGTTATAGCTAGGATATAATTTAATATCATATAATAAATAAGATAATGATCATTTTACCATCTCAGCAGTATGGTGGTATCCTGTCCAACATGAATGAATGCCTCTTTCGATTCCCAGATCAACTTACAATTTTAACTGACTAATGATCTTCATATTGTTCTCCTAAAATAAATAAATTATAGGTAAAATATTAAAGTAGGATTCATATAGGCCACTTAGTTTCATCTTCAGGTTTTTTCAATCGATTCTCCTAAATATAACTCAATGAAAGAAATAATTAAATAATTTAAAATGACAATAGATTATGGCAAACATCGATCTGGACATTTATAATGGGGAAAAGAGTTTGTTAAAAGATGACAATAAGTTATTAAAATTATAATTATCAATTATTTATTGCAATTTACCTTCAGTTTATAGATATTTATCTATACTTACTTGACTAAAATTTAATATTGTATATAAAGATAAATATTGGTAATATAATTTGAATTTTCAAGTTGTTTTATTGTGAATAAGTATCTTAAAAACTAGAGTTATATACATCAAATGACAGTTAACACACGCATATAATTTAAACTAAAAAGTAAGAACTATTAAATAAACAAATAACAATTTTAAACAGATATATAAATCAATCAAACTACCACACTTGAATATAAATATGTTAAAGAATTAAGATATAAAATTCCAAAATTATCAACAACAAAAAAAATGCATCAAAGTTATCATCAGTTTGATAAACTTATTATCTGAATATGTAATAGTCTTTACGATATTGATATTTATCAACTTAAATTAAGTTAAAAAATATTGTAATGGATAAATCATTTTATTAAATTGAATAATAAGTTACTACTTAAATATATGTAATTTAAATCCTTTTTTAATTATTAGCTTCAATTATGATTATATGCTTTAATTCTTTATTATTACACTGTAAATGCTACTAGTTAGCACTAAATTCATAATCTTCAAAAATCTCCTATTTAAGCAAGTAATTTGATAGTAATAAATCCATTCAATAGCTTGAGTTCTTACTCCACCGATTTCTTTAATCTTACTCATTCTTTAATATTACTTGACATTAAACCAGCCTTCTCTTGTTTTAAGCTCTCAGTAGATACAAGTTACTTGTTTCATCAACTAATCCATGAATTTTATGTTCACTTATTCAACACTCTTTTCAGTTATATAGTAAATAATTAATAATAATAAATTAATAGAATAAATGAGAGATTACTTCTTGGTGATATCCAACTTATCATGGTTTATTGATAACTTGGCTACCACTTATTTAAGCTTTAAATTATCGAAGTCCAAGAGTTCTTCTTTCACAATGGTTTCGATCATTTGATTCTAACTGTCTCCAGTATCTGAAACATCCAATGCAACTGCTTGATCTGACAAGAACACCAAAGAGGATTGTTTTGTGATTTTGCTAAGTTGATTGAAGATGTGGAGTTTTGTTTGAGACTACTGAAGACACTTATTTAATTAAAGTTCTACTTCAGTTCATTTATCCAAATAAGAATTTAAGATCTCAGGATTAATTATCATGTAGAATATCAAATGTTTTTATTTTTATAAAGAGATGATGTTTTATTTATAATTTATAAGTAATGTATATTAATAATTATTATGTATTTATAATTTATGAGTATACTATATGTAGATAAGTATTTTTAATAGAACTAGAAGTAGTTGGAAATTGAGGATTGTCTCAACGATAACTCCACTACTCAAGATGAAGACTCTCTGCAGAAATTGAAATTGCAGTGATACCAAAAAAACCAAAAGAGTTGTATTATATAGTACGAGTAGGCTTTACATCGAGAATGTAAAAGTCACTCAACACTAATCAACTCAAGTTAAATACTAATCAATTTTTATGCTCTATACCAGTAAATATAATATTATAACTTTCAATAAATAATTAAGCAATCAGTAAATATTTATTATTTGCTTAATCTTTAAATATTTTTATTTATAGATGTTAGAAGCAGATCAACTCTGCCGTTCATTCTCTTCACTCTTTTTTTGCAAAAAAAATTGCTTATTTTGGTACTTTTTAATTGGTTTTTAATATACCTCTACATAGTCATTTGCTACTTCAATAAATTAATCTATAAATTATTCATCAATATTCTAAATATATTGATGTATAATTTATACATAAGTTCGATATCTTAAGGTTTTATATAATTGCTCATCATTTTACCCCATTTTTTATTTTCTTGTAAACTCAAGAATACGCTGAGAAATTTATGTATGAACTTAAATTCTCGATTTCCCACATAAGACATAATTTGTGGTTTACAATTAATTCTTCAAATAGGTCATAGATATTTATTTACTCTATTAATCCTTTTATAATTTAAAATTGAAATTAAATAATGTATATTTATAAATATTAGATTTAGCTGTAACTTAATAACATTCATCCATATCTATTCAATTAAAACAATTAAAATTTTGTGAAATTAATTTTACATAATCCGACTTAATTAATTTATAATTATTATATTTTTTGGGTGGTTATTTATGAGACTTTTAATGACTTAATGATTCACAAAGACTCATTAAGCATTAATAATAATTAAAGTACAATGAATTGGTCAGTGACTATGATGATAACTAAATCTACTTTGTAGGTCTATCATATTCATCGTGATAATTAGGTCTGATTGTGACTTCAGTTGATAATGTTCATACTCCATTTACTTCGACGAGATAATAAATTTTAATTTATATTGTAGGGTGCTTTCTCTTTAAAGTTTAAGTATTACATACTAAATTCAGTATTTATCTTATGTATTTATTATATTTTCTTTTTTTTAAATTGCAGATTCAATTCATTAAGCTCCATCAAATTCTATGCGGACTTTTATATCTATTTATTTTGAATTACTCTTTCAAACAGATTTAAATAAATCCACTCTTCAATAGATTTAAATATCATATACGTTTGCAAGATAATAAAAAGTTATAAAATAATAGCTACTTAACAATAAGCAAAATTAAATCCATATATTAAATAATTTCAATATTATTATTACTTTTAAACATAATTATAAAATGCTTAAAAAAACTTATTAATTTTAAAGCAATTTATGTATGAAGGCTAATTAATAAAATTTAATACAAATTTATAATTATTAATTCATCGTACAGATTTATTTATACTATTTACATTCAAAATCCCAAAACCCTTTAAGTTGTTTGATTGATTTTTTGATTTATAAAAATAGACTATTAGTGCATACTTAATTAGGGTTTTAATAGGGTTTATGTAGGGGTTTAATGTTTAAATATTAGTAATTTAAGTGAGTATATGCGAGGTTTGGGGTCTGTTTATGACAGTGAGTATATAGATTTATTGTTTAAGTTGCGTTATGGATGTGATGAATATAATGATCAACTCAAGCCTATCCTTAATTACACGTCTATAGCAAGGCTACTCCATAAATCTCCTGCTACTGTTAGGTCTCTCACTGCTTTTTAGCCTTGAATTTAAAATGATAGCAACTTCCTTTTAAGCCTAAGAGACTTCTAAAATTTTAGCAGCATCATATCGATTATCTTATTAATGATAAGACTCTTAATTAATGGGCTCACTTTTCTCAGGCGTAGAGAGCTGTGATATTTCATTGCCAATTCCCGGAGCTTCATATCTCTGCTTAATCTATAGCTAACATATATAAAAAGAATGGAATATCTTACAAGACAGTCAATCGCATTAAGAGAGTGATTGACTTTAATGTTCCATTTTATAAGACTAATTTAAATTATATATTCGATTAAATGCAGAGGTCTTAAGAGCATAATATAAAGTTCATACACGCTGATGAAGCAGTATTTACATTCAATACCTTTATATCAAGGTCTTGGTACAAGAGGTGTAGTAATATAGAAGTTTATGACTAAAAAGTTAAGGTTTAAACTCATGCTATTCTTGGTGGAATAAGTGAAGATAGTGGCCTCGAGACTTATGTTATTCACCCTCGTTCTATAAAGACTGAATAATATATTCAGTTCTGCAATAACTCAGAGACAAATACGCTGACTAAGAGATTCTTCTGTTAGTTGATAACTTCTCAGTTCATAAACTTAAGACTCATGGAATGAGTGTGAAAGACTAAACATAATACCTGTATTTAATGTACCTTATTGCTCTTAGTTAAATGAAATCGAGTTATATTGGGGGCTATTTAATCAAAACCCCAATACCCCTTAGTGAGGTTTATAAGTGCTTTGATTTGTAGGGTATAGTTGGGGTCTTATTGGAGTTAGTAGAGAAATTAGGGTCTATTTATGATGAGTAATAAAAAGATTTACTGCTTATACTTAGGTATGGTGCAGTATTAATATAGATTAAGACAAACCAGTTCTGAATTATTCAGCTATAGTAAGACTTCTACGCAAGAGCGCCTAAACTGTTAGGTATCACTGCATGTTAGCTGTTTAGTATTTTAATTCTGGTACTTGAAAACATCCAGTCAGAAAATAAAACTTCACTCAGACCCATATTGAATACCTATGTTACTTCAAGACTTTAAAGTATCGGGCTCACATTCCTCTTGAATAACGAGCTGTCATGTTTCATCGCAAGTTTCCTGACATGCGTATCTCTCCTTAGACTATAGCCAATATTTATAGAAGAAATGGTATTACTTTCAAGACTGTCAACAAAGTGAAGAGAGTAATTGATTTTACAGTGCCATTTTATAGTAATAATTTAAAATATATATATGATTAAATGCAGAGAGCTATTACTAATAACATCAAGTTCATACACGCTGATGAAGCTGTGTTTACCTTCAACACCTTTATTAATAAGTCTTGGTATAAGAAGTATGATAATATAGAAGTCTACGATTAGAAAGTAAAGGTTGTAACCCATGCAATTTTAGCAGGTATTAGTGAAGACTCTGGCTTAGAAAGTTATGTTATTCATCCTCGCTCTATTAAGCGAGAGTAGTACATAGAGTTCCTACATAAGCTGAGAGATAAATACAACGATTAAGAGATCATCCTGTTTGTTGACAACCTCTCAGTTCATAAGACTAAGGAGTCTAAGAAAGCTTATGAAGAGTTAAACATTACTCCTGTATACAATGTTCCTTACAGCCCTTAATTTAATGGAATTGAATTCTACTGGAGTTAAATAAAGACCCACTACAAGAAACTGCTGCTATATCACCTAATGCATGACTTGCCAATAGATACAGTAGACTTAATACAGAGTAGTTGCAAGAGAGTGGGTAAAGACTAGACTACGATATGTGCAAGGAAAGGAAGAATGAATGTGTTTTAATATTTTTTTTGACTTAAATGAATGAAATAGTCCACATATTAAATGGACCCTTAAAAGGATTAGGCTTCTCTTTCTTTTCTTTTTCTTAATGCTTGACAGGCCCTAAGTTTCTTCTCTTAATGCCATCTCCTGCATCTATGTTCATATCTTCTGGCTTTTAAATATCTTTATAAAGTCTCTTGCTAACTTAATGAACTGTCTGCTGTTTTCTATCTCTATGAACCTTAGCATGCTCTTTCATAAGATATATACCAGTACCAGATTTTCCTACAAAGTTATATGTCAAAGCTTACTTGAAAGATAAGGATGTTTCTTAAGTTCCTCTCGCCAAGCAGAGCTTATTGGAATGCCTTGCTTCTTCTAGTCCTCAGTAGAGATAAGATATCGTTTCTTATGAGCTTCTTCAATTATTTCTCTGAGATACTCCTCTTTTATTGTACCATTAACACCAAAAAGAAGTTCCTCTCTGGTAGTTTATTAGAGAGTTGTTTCTTGGTAAGATGGTATAATACCATTCCTCAACTTAAATGGCATCCTCATAAAGATTAGTGACTGAAATCTCAGGGTAGTTAGGAATTTCTATTAGTTTAATCTCTTTATTTTTAAAAGCTTTCTTCTCCTCACAAAGTATCGCTTTTAAGAATGAAATTTTGGTGCCTTCCATCATTGTAAGGAATAAACTAACTGTATAATTTGTTAATCGTCATCAATTTAACTTACCATAGAAAGTTAGGTATCGACAGAGATCTTCCTTATTTCTGAATCTTGAAATCATTTCTTATGCCTCAACTCTTTTCATTTGATCATGAAGTGATTCCATCTTTGTTCCTCTTCCTATATATGAATGTCAAATTATAATTTATAGACTTTTGGATCCTATTATTTAAAAACTAACTATTAAATATGGGTATCTTATAGGAGGTCAATCCTGCAACGATACGTGGAGATAGTTTGCAGAAGCTGTTACAAACTGCAGAGATTGAGCTCCATTTTTATCAATTTAGTTCCACTAAATTTGTACTAAATCCGCTTATTTTAAATTGGTACCAATTTAATAGTACGAAAACTTAATTAGTACCTAGTTTTAAACTAATGAGGTTTTAATGGAAAAGTTCCAAAATGGTTCAAAACCTAATTGGTACCAGTACCAACCTAAATTTTATCTAAGTTGGTACAAAAATTAAAAATGTTGAGCTTGAAATAGAAAAATTATAGTTATAAACTAAGCATAAATATGATCTCTAAGACTTCAAAATCAACCATTATTGTTGCAGTACCACTCCTATGCACAGTAACTATAACTAGAGAGGTTATTAAAACATGGCGGCTAACTTAAATCTTAGGCCAGTCTCTTTTGGAGCAGGACAATTATAGCTTAACTAAGGCTTAACTAAAACGCCTGAAATTATTAATGTTGTGAGGGAGGTAGAGCTAAGAGCTCTTGAGTTGGAAGCAGAGGATTTTTAATAATAGAAAGAACAGCTACCAGTTGAAAAAATAAAAATATTTAAATGCCAAGAGTGCTAGAATTTTTTCTCAACTGAATAAAGGTTGAAGAGGCATATTAAAGAGATACATTCTCGAGGTACTAACGCACAACGTGCATTAAGTCATATACTCACTCAGCTAAAGTTAAAAGGCATATGCAAAAGCATCACCTTAGCGAGCTCTTGATTTAAGATGCGGAGACTCAAAACTAGTACCAGCAAAGGGAAAATCAAATACTCTTGAGGAAAAGCTCAAGAAGCAAAAACAAATTGATACAATGAATCAGCATTGAAGAAATACATTTTAAGCGTGTTTCTAAGAGACAGCTATGTATATTTCTGCATTTTATGCAATTAATATTAGCAGTTGTATTTTAAATTATTTAGATAAGCGTGCCTAACAAAGTAAAGCTCATAGTGGTTGATGAGTATGCAAATAAAGTTTACCCTTTCGGCTATCTTATTAAGAATGGGCAGTACCATAATGAATTTGCTAACGATTATATGGTTCCAAGAGAAGCATATAGAAGAGACTGCAAGATTTTACTAAAGTTAAATGGTGTTATTATAGGCTTTGGTTTCATCGCATTTGGATTAAAGAAATTAGAAATGACTCTTAGAGACTATCTATATCACAACAGATACCCAAATGATTTGAATGATACTTTATCAGATATGATTAAGGATGTCAAAGAGTTGCATGAAATTGGATATGTTCATAGAGATTTGAAGCCTGAAAATGTTATGTTTATCTTATCCACTTTAGATGTAGTTGTCATCATTTCAATAGAACATTATGGAAAGGAAATATAACCTAAGCTAAAGTTCTTGGTATACCTAGGTATTATGAAATCAGAGAGAAGTGGACCAATGGTTCAGTATAGTGGGATGTATGGGCAGTTGCTGCTATTAAATTAGAGAGCGATATTTAAAGTAGGTCTTACTTTGGCAAAAAGCATGAAAAAAAATCAACTAGCTTAGCTTAGAAAGTTATAAATTAGGAAGATGTATGCAAAGTTATTAGAAATTTAGTCTAGTGATAATATTGAGAGTTCTTCACTATCATATATAATCATCAGACGACATGCTTGGGACACAGAAGACAGCCAGATTAAAGAGATATAACAAAGACAAGAAAATTAAATTCGTTTGAGTTAGGTCGACTGACAATGATAAAATTTACAATAAATTCATAAAAACCTGCTTTTTCATCTATTAAACCCAATAAGACCCCAACAATACCATAAAAATCAAAGCATTTATAAACCTTATTAAAAAGTTTAAGGAATAGATTTAGCAATTAAATTATTTAAACGGAATAATTCCAGTCATTTAGACTGACCTGAGCACGAATCTTAAAAAATAATCGTGGATCTTTAAAGAAAAGTGAGATTTAAGCATTTTCTTTGATGTAATAATATTGTATATTTTTAATAACAAGAGTGTTAAAGGTGTCAAGGCTAGGGAGGAGGTAAAGTGTCAAGGAACTCATAATATTTATTTAAAGTCAAATGAATATTCTAATCCACTTTAAAAGGACACTTGAGAAGAACCGTTACATCAGAGTGAAAGTAAAAAAAACATAGCTTTTAATAGAAGAAAAGTTCTTGAACGGATGAAAATTTAAATTTCAATATTATAGAGAAAGCATACAAAATTTGCAAAAAAATATAGTACCATAATTGAAATGAACTATCAAAGTTGAAAATGCAGTACCAGAATAGTTTGAAAGACGAAATTCAACTTTGATAGGACAAAAACGATTCTAGTAACTATTTACAATTTAATCATATTAAACATTAAAAAAAGAATTAAAGATAATCACACATTTTATATAAGGAACGTCAAAATGAATCTTTAAATAAGTTTGAATTCATTTTTAGTAATTTGAAAAAGTTCAAAAAATTTATCATTTAAAGAATTTGCTTTTATGCTATAAATATTTTAACTTCAATCTTTCATATCTTGGCAATCTTTGAGATTGGGGAAATTCAGAAATTGAAATCGAACTCTACGAACCTTAATTGACCGTAGTTGTGGAAGTCCGAGATATTGTATTTTTAATATTTTTGTAAATAAATATTATTCTTTATCATCACATAAATATAAAAATAATTATAAATCATATAATATTTATTTATAATTTTTTAATATTTTTTGCCCATGACATGAACCCCTATAAACTGGTATAATTCATATATAAATATATAACTTTAACAATCAAAGCATTTTAAACATGGATTACATAGTAATAGCAATTAGTTTTTTTTTCTAATTCAAAACAATACAAGAATTTATTATATTTTAATAATTGAAGACCTGAATTTTCAACATTTATATAATAAAAATTATTTTTACTATAGTTTCAAACAATTCCATATTTGATAATTTTTATTAAGTTTATCACGTTAATTAATATAATTCCTTTATGGGATTCAAATTTCACTAAAAGAGGATTTTCAGATATGATGACTTCAACCTGATGGTTGATTTTTTAGAGTGAAAATAGTCAGATATTGTTTACATAAACATAAGTAAGCATCAAGTACCTTTTTGGTTAAGAATTAACAGATATTATAAAGCTTAACAAACAATTTGTTTCAAAGCCTCATTCAGTATTAGGTATTTGAACTGCAGCAAGAAGTTTATTGTAACCCAAGTTCATAGGACAAGATTTGATTTACATGAAGATAGATCAGAAAGTGCTAAGGCTTACCAGATGAAGCTAAAGAGCCTAAGATACCTATCAGAGGTAAATTGCTAGGATTTGACAAAATCATTCTCAAAAAAGAGGGATTGTCCCCAAACAAAGAGAATGGCAACGATATAATGCTGCCATCAAAAAAATTAAGAAGTCCTATTAAAGAGGTTCCATATAAGAGAACAATCAAGAAGGAGAGGGAATTCAAAGAAACAAGAAAACCTCTGGAAAAAGATAAATGATAATTGGTAATTTTATACAGGAAACACTATGGTCGTAAGCTTAAGCCTTGTTTATGAGGCCCAGAACAGCGAGTAATAAGATCTCACAAATGATACTCCCATTAATCGTCCTGAATGAAAAAGGAATAGTTTAAATAGAAAGAGCCATTTTATCTACAAACTTGAAGCTGGAAAATTGTAAATCTGGATAGGAAAAAATTGCATAAGATGACAATAATTCCAATAAGCTTCCAGAGCAGTCTTAACAACTCAAATTAACTACAGCCATGTTTGAGAAGAGAGAAATGCCTTCCATTTTTTATTTTATTTAAATTTACTAGATTTATTTAATTTATTTCTCAATTTTTATTGCAATAAAAACATGCTTTAATACATCCATCTTTTTAAAAAGCTCACCGAACAATCATTTCTATAAATTGTCCGGCGGACAAGCATTCCTTGGAATTGTCCGACGAATCAAGATAAATAATTATATTCCAAATAGAACTAAGAGATTTCAACTTGGATATAGAACAAAGATCTAAGTATTCCTACTAAATAGAAAGGTTATTAATATATTCAAAAAAGTCAAGCAGGCATCCTATATATTCCAAATTGGAATATAGCAAGATCCGTTTGGAAAGTAAGATAAAAAGAAAGATTAAAGTAATATATAAAAAAGAAATATACCCAAAAAAAAATAAACTAAATTTTCAAAAATATTCAAGTATAAAGTAGCATGGCATAATTCATTAGTAATAAAGACTAATTATGAATACTCATTTTAACTATTATATTTTTTGAGTCATTTAATTGCTATATTAAATTAAAAGATTTAACTTAAATATATATATATATATATATATATTAGTTTAACTTTAATTTACTTGAGACATTATAAGTATTATAGGCTTTAAGATTTGGATAATTCTAAAAGTCGCCAAAGAAACATGAATCATGAGTTATGAATCAAGAAAGATAGTAGGAAGCTGCTTATATTTTATTTCGATATACCTAAAAGATTTTAACATGATAATAATGGAGAAAATGGGAAAAGCTAACAAAGTTGACAAGATTATCATAAAACTCGAGACAAAACAGATATGGTAGACTGCAGATTGATGGCAATACTAACAGCTAATCATCTTGCCTTGGAACTTGCAGAAGTATTTATTATTTTACAGATGCAGATACTCTATCTTATGTTTATCCTAGAGGTATGCTTCATGAAACTGGAGATAGGAAAGTCTGTATGTTCAAGGATAAGAAGATATAAATAATCAGAGAGAGGAAGAAAGAAATGCAATGGAAAGCAGAGATTGTTGAGAACGGGACTCTAAACACGAACATGATTTTAAAGGTCGACGAATGGAATGAGTTAGTTCTGAAGAACGGAACAGAAATGCAAATGGAATTAATTAAAAAAGAGCAAGAGGAAGATTCAGCAATATATTCGAGGAGGATTTCGTTGTCAGAGAATACCTATTCACACAGACAGTTTACAACAGGGATATTGTAAAGAAAACAACAAGAGGCTATGAAACCCAAACTAATCCAATCATCTATCAGGATAGAACGTAAAATTTAGGTAACTTTATAGAACAAAATTCGAGAGACTAAGAGATGAGAAAGAAAGACAAAACTAACACTGATTAGTCAAGCAATCTACAAAACCTGAATGAAGAAAAAGGATCTACTTTACAAGATAAGAGAAGATGGAGAGTGAAATTGTAAATAATTACATCAAGCTATTTATACAGCATTTCTGAAATTTATGCACTTATTTTATCATTCGTTGTTTAATATCTTAGAATATAAGCTTGCTCTAGTTATCAACTTCAATTAAATTATAGTAGTTGATGATGATTCATCAATCAAGTTGTCTTGTATCTGCCCATTTTTTGTTATGGATAATTATCTTTAGAAACATATTCTACCAAAATTCATCATCCTCATTTGATGGATGTCATTGATAGATAATTTGATGGAAAAGATTAGGAATTTTGGGATAGATTGGTTTTTTATATTCATGTGTATATATATATTAACTTTAGTTTTTCATGTTTAATTAAAACTCTAAAAAAAAAACCAGCAAAGTTTCACAAATGCATAATTTTAAATTAATATTTTAATGCTAAACAAAACTTAATATAATAAATTGTTTTAAATTAATCATTATTAAACTCTATCAAATAATAAAACTAGCGTTAGATTGGATACTTTAATTGATTATTATATAAAATGCTTAATAAAATCGTCAAAGTAGGACAATAAACCTCTTAAGAATCTTAAATAGATTTAAAAAATCATGTCATTATTAATTAATCTTTAGTCCATTAGTACAATAAAATCATTCGTTTATATGTTCTGTGTTTATTAAAAATTTTCTGAACATATTTTAGAAACATTTTTTTACCAGTTGATGGTGAAGAAATTTGTTTCATATTAAAAATTTCAATAAATTCCTAAAGATTATACATCGACTCTAAATTATAAATGATATAAAAAGGTTTCCATTAATTAAACAACCTATAAAATAAATATTATATATTATGTTTAAAATTTGAATTTACTTATAAATTAGTTATCTATAGAAATTTTTCCAAAGAATGCAATGAAAAAGTTAAAATATTTGATTTTGAATTCCTTTCAAAGAAACAAAATAAATGGAAATTTCTTATTCTTTAATTTCAAGAGATTTAATTTTTATCTGAAGTTAATCTTTAATAAATTAATTAAATTTAATTAAATTTAATTTGCTTATAATTAAAGAAATTTGATTTTAATTCGAATTACTCATAAGCATAATAAAAATATTTATTTTGTTAAATTATATGTTTTTTGCCAATCTAATTAAGTATTGATTATAGACTTCCTAATTAAAATCATTGATATTAAAAATTATTAAGCATATAGAAATAAATCAAAAGTTCTGATTTCTTTTAAAGTTTTATTATCATAAAAAATGAGATTTTATTTATATTATATAATTAGAAAATGAAAGATTCCTCAAGAATTATAGAAGTAATATGAAATGTCATTTATAGTCACTTATACCGGATAAATACAATTTGTCTCAAAAAATATTTAATCCATGTGCTTTAGAAACTTACAAATAAAATAAGTAAGTTTGTGGTATCAAACACATTTAATAATAAAAGAGTAATTTGTTTGTGATAAGTAAATTTGTAAAATTTAATTCAAATTCAAATTAAATAGAGCATTTTAATTATTAAGATTATAGTTAAAAGTTTAAAGATGAAAAACATCCTCGTTCTCTTGGGCGTGATAGCCGTTGCTCAAACCGTCATTAAAGCTTACATCCTCTCAGACTTAGGAAATAACCTCTGTAATTTCAATGCTGGTATCTGCACCTCCCTTATTGATAACAACTCCAATGACAGAGATACTTGCTTGGTTGCATGCACTAAGGCCTCTTCTTAGATCAACAAGATGTTCACCTCAAGTGAATACACAGACTTTAAATTCAACCCAGCTGAGTTCTTGTCCAAGCTAGGAGACTTCAACATTAAATTCAACGCACAAATAAATCAATGCAGACTCGTCGAGTTAATGCAAGCCTTCGACAAGAGAGATTCAGTCAAGTTGCAAAGCTCACGATTACTATGGATATATTAAACTACACAATTTGAGCGAAAACTCTGAAGCAGCAGTTGAATTCTTAAGCTGTCTAGACGTATTCCCTATAGGAGAGCTACTCTGGCTACAGAGATTTCCTCTAACATAATAACAGATTAGTTCACCCAGAGCTCGACAAGAAAACTGAAGAAATTATTGCTGATATATTAGGAGTGGAGGTCTTCAGAACAACTATTGCAGAAAATGCCCTTGTAGGTTCTTATTCAGTGCTCACCAATAGAGGACTCGTATATCCCATGTGCAGTGTTGCTGAGATTGATGAACTCTCAACTTAGCTATAAAACCACTTTGCGCTGATACCGTAAACAGAGGTAGTGATGTGGTTGCTAGTGGATTATTCGCAAATGATTGGAGTGCTTTTTGTGGCCTCAATACTACCGCAACTGAGCTTTCAGTTATTGATGCTGTATTTAAGATAACAGAAGCAGGAAAGAGTATATTCAGCGCAGAATATAAGTGAACTCCAATCGATCAACTGTCATAATAATTAAGTAAATGAAGTGTATATGTATAAATAAGGTATTCAATAAGATGATAAGGAATTAAGTGAATTAAATTTTACAAACTTACTTATCACAAACAAATTACTCTTTTATAAGAAATTATTTAATTATTATTTTTTAAAATTAAACATGGAATCACGTTTTAATTTGATAAGTATCATACTTGAATACTGAGATAAGTGTTAAACTAAAAAAATAGATTCGTTGTTGAAAAATATATCTTAATGCATTATTTTGTTTAAGTTTATAACGAAAATAAAAAATGCTTAATTATTAAAACTATTACTGTATGTTATATATAGTGAGGTTACTTACCACTAGTTTTTAAATGATATTTATCATATTATAATCGAATTAACGATAAGTAACTAGTGAATTATAAGCTAAAATCATATAGCTTTATTAAATTTCATTCTTTGTAATTATTTCATGAAGTTACTTGAAAATTACAGATAGATTTGTAAAATGATTTGTTTATATAGGATAATTGATATAATCATTTAAATGTTATAGTTAAAATTGACTGATTTTTAGATTATTTTAATCCTAGAAATATGTTTTTAAATACTATTTGCTTTCTTTTAGATTTTCCACTGTTAATAATGAGAGTAAATTGATCAATAGAGAGAATCATACATTTAATTTAATGCAAAAAATAAATTTGAATAATAGTTAATTATAAAACAATTATAATGGCATCTCTTCATATGATCATCTATATCAACATTAATGCTTTTATTAACAAAATAATTAGTAATGATAATAATACATACAATTTAGGTAATTTATAAAATATTAGGTTCATATAAATTTCTTATAAATAGCAAGCTTCTAATGTGGGTCCTCATTATCATTCATAGTTAAGTGAGTTTATCACCAATTCACTAGCAAGGTATTTATAGTGGAAGCTTGAAGCAAATCACATTATAAATATTAAGAAATATAAAGATTGATGTTAATATATAGCTAACATTATAATTGATTAATAGTAAATTATGCGATAATAAACTCGTTGCACCACATAAATCAAATTATTTTTTTCCTTCTTATTCTAATTTCACCTTTATATTTAAAGAATCAACAATTTGAGATATCTCTTAGTGAACTATTGATAGGTATTATTATATTATTTTGTTTTATTGATAGAAAGTAGTATAATAACAAATGTAAACAGAAATAGTAAAAGTTTAAAATTTAATAGCAACTGTTTAATATTCTTTTATCACTACAATATATCATAGGTTTGGTTAATTAAACTGTGTTAAATTTCATTGTAAAAATTACGAATTGATTCGCTTTAAATTTCTATGTGGTAATTCCACAATATTGAAAAAGAAACAAATCATGCTTTATTAAATCTTCAATTTGAGGTCCAGCTCCGAGATTATTTAAATTACCAAAGTGTATCATTATATGGAGTTTTATGAAAGAAAATTATTGTAAAATAATGATAAAATAGATAATTATATAACTTGATTATTTATACTTCTTACAATGCTCAAAATGAAAATCTTTAAATAAAAACGATTTTAATTTTCTATCTAGCTTTATACTTAGCGCCATTGTGAATGAATTTTATTTCCATTTCCTCTTCTTTACTGCTCTATAATAATCGCCATCCATAACTACTTGCATCTCTTAATATAGTGTTGATGTTGCTTTCGTAACTTGGATACAGGATTTCTATAATCGTTTTAATGTATTCTTTGCATGGTATAAAAAATTATTATTAAATATCAATTTAGATAGATAGATAATAACTCAAGGTAATTAAAAGTTCACAAATACACAATGTGAAACATAAATTGCGAAAATGTAATTCATTACAATTATTGCCTTTTACATCACTTGCTTCTCATCATATCATCTTCCTTGTTCAATCCCGCCTTACGTTCTCCTTCATCATTTCTATCGATATGCCCATCTGTCGTGACATTAGCTTGACTTCTGGTAATTAGGTTTTCATTGTGTCTCCGTCTAATTGCCTCTTAGTTTTCTCCTCCTCCCTTCATATTACCGTCCATCTCTAATGCGATGAAAGAGTCTTCCACCGCTATCGGGCTCTTATCTGTTTCACTAAAGTTCCCTTCTTACTCTTCTCTAAACTGTTCAAGATGAGATTTATTTCCCTTATCAAGAACTAATTCATCCCATGCATCCACATGGGTGTTAAAGTTCGTTTGCTAGGTCCCATTCTCTTCTTGCCAAAGTGTTTAGTTTCTTTTATCTGTTATCTTGTCCATATCTTTTTCTTTTAATGCTATACCTGATTTCCTAATCTCCATTCTCATATATACAATCTCCAGATTGAACAATAAGTAGTATCTCTGCATCTTAGTCCAATCATTTGAGAAAATCTAGAATATAGGCTCTCCTTGTAATTCTAGTGCCAGGTGGTACACTATTAGAATTGCCATCAACCCGCAGTCTTCTGAATCCCGCACTTGGTTAGTTTCTGATTTGAATATTATCTTCTATGCTAAGAACTCTTTTCCAAGTATCTCTGTTACCATTAGTTTAAATGGTTTATGTGTTTTTAGATTATCGCAAGACTTCCTACACTCTTCCTCGTGTCATAAATATCTGCCTTTCCTAACCTTTTAGTGATTCTTATTATCACCCAATTTCTACAGTTCTTTAGAATGCTCTAGCAACTTATTGGGATAATTACACTTTATACGTCAAAGCTTCTCTCGAGAATCTACCGTTTTCAATCTTCCAGTTTGTTGCCCCTATATTCCTCTCCAGCTGTGTTATTCCTTTGCCATTCAGGACTATGGGAGGCAGAATCAATTGTGAGATTCTTTATTCACAAAATTATACCTCCTCTATTTGTCTCACACATACTTCCATCGTCTCTTCTTAGATATGTTTTCCTGGAATCATGTCCTCATGCTGCCAGCTTTCGTTTATTTCCCTCCAGTGGTTTTGTTGTTTTTCTGTCCACAGATCCCATTCTCTCATTCCATTTCTCCTGGCATCTTCTCTGTCTTATAGTCTTATGACGAGGGCTTTCTCCAGCTTGCTTTTAGTGCTCGGACAGCAAACTATCGTTGTTAGTCTTGTGACCATTTGGGACCACCCCTTCTTAGCATGGATGATTTTTTCGAAACCTTAACACTAAACCTCTGTCAGGTCAATCAAATGTTTCAGCTTCATCTAGTCTGCTTAAACACAAGGCGTACCGTCCTCATGTTTATTGAAGTCAGTTCTTTAGGGTTGTGCCTAATTTATTCTCTTGCTGGGGTTAGTATGTCCAATCCTCAGTCTACATTTAAATCCCAATTATTTGTTTAATGGGACTTTCTGGTGTCTGTCTTATCCTACTCCAAGAGCTTCCTGGTCTTTGCTTCTATCTCTATGTTCATACCAAACTTCCTTCACCTTCTTCAAAAACTAAGCTTTCTTGTAGCCCTCCTTTCTTCTGTAATCTCCTACTTAACTGTCATATCTATGGTTGTATCTTCTTTAGTTCGATTTTTGTTTCTACTCTTCCATCTTGCTACTAAGATTCTTTGATCTTTTTAATTATAAGATTTCCCCTTTTTAATTTCTTAATTTGATTTATAATTATAATTCTCTTTAATTCTCGCAATTCATGTTTAGTTGTATATTTATCTCTTAGATTTAGAGATTCAAGTTTTGGTTTTCAAACACTTTTAGCTTCTGTTTTGGCCAGATTTTACTTCTTTACATATGACACTCTAAATAACCTTTTGATCTTCTGGTAATGGCCATTCCTCACAATTCCTCTAATTCTATCATCGAGCCATAGCATATTAGCTGCTACCTCAACTTGGGTTTTGTTATCTAAGTCAACCAGTCTATGGTCACTCATAATTCTATTGAACCTTGTTGGGTCCCCCGCTTCGTTGATTAGGTAGCAGCTCCTCATGTGATTTGCATTTACAAATGTTTAATGGACACTGCAGTAGTGGCTCATGCCGTAGTTCACTACTGTTCTCCCTTAACTTATAGCCATCATCGTGTCCATAACATTCTTTGTCAAGAATAGCTTCTTCCTCTTCATTAGTTCTTTCTCCTTTTCTTTTATTTATGATTTTGGTTGTTGTTTTTTAAAGTATTTTTCTATTGTTGGCTTCGCTATTTTTAGGTTCTTCTGAACCAGCTGTTAGATGATTTCACTTGTCCCACTCTCCTTTAGTTGCGTAATGTTTCTCAGAATTTTGTTCGCTATGTCCCTTGGGGTTTTGAATGCTATTCTTTTTAGTTATGTTTCTATTTTGTCAATCTCCTCTATTTTCACGTACCCCGATGCCACATGTGACGTGTACTTGTAAATTACTAATGATCTAATCTGTGCAACCATTATAGTGTCACAAATAGTGGGATTGTTAGATTTCGTGAGGTTCTGGTAAAAATACGTTTATTTCTTAATATCCTCCCACGTTCTTCTTATAAATCTTTTAGCGTCCAAACAAATATTTAGTCCTAAATACTTGATTTCTATTACTTTTTTTATACCCTCAATCTCGCTAATCTTTTCAAATTCCTTCGCATCACTCATTAATTGGATCTGTTTAGTGTTAAGTTTCAGGTTGTGTGATCTTTCTATCTCCTTGAAGAACTGCAAAACTCTTTTTAATTACTGTTTGTTTTTTATGTTCATTACTATGTTATCTGCAAATGCTAGTAGTTTTCCCTTTTTTATCAATGATACTAAATCTTTCTGCGAGTACAGTGCATCTTGCATGTAAATTTTGAATAGCATTTGGGATAGTCTACTACTCCCTTTTTGGCATTGATGACCTCTCCCTCATGAATGATTTTGTTGTTCTTATATAGTTCTTCAATTAGTTTAACTATCTGCAAGTCTTAATCTGTCTGTGCTCTTTGGTGAAGTATACTCATCAATTTGTCTTTCCAGACTGGAGTCGTATGCCTTCTGGAGGTCAATAAATATATAGGCTTCTCTATCTTTGGTCTTCCTCCTGGATCCGTTTATATGCTCTATTAGCCTAATTAAATTGATGTGGGTGCTTTTATTCTCTTTAAACCCATTTTGATAGTTACCTGTTTAAAGCAATTGGCTTTTCAGATTATTAATTCTATTCACAATCACCTTCTCCATAATCTTACTTAAGTGTGAGTTCACTACTATTGGTCTTGTGTAATCAATCTCGGGATATTATTCTCCTTAATTTTTGCTTAGTAGTATTAATCTTCCTTCCTTCAGATACTGAGGAATTTTTCCCAAATTCATCCAGTTGACAATCTTTTTACTCACAGTTTCTCTGATCATTCCTGACTTTGCTAATATTTTTCCATAATATCCATCTTGCCCGATTGCTTTGTTAAAATTACATTTTTATATACTTTCGTAAAATTCTGAAACTTCCCAAAAATTCTTATATTTTTCTTTTTCTCTCATACAAATATCTCCTGATATTTGTATGACTATTCCTTGTTCCCTATCGTCTCTGTATAACTCGTTGTAGAAATCACATATTTACTTTCTGGTCTATTCTCCTGGTTAGACTCTTTCACCATTTATCTTTAATCCTTTTATGGGTTCTGCTTGTTTTTATTTTTTGTGAATCTTTTCACCAAGTAAAATAATCCTTTCAAATCATTTCTTTCTAACCAGTGTTCAATGTCTCTGATAGCTTCACTTCACTACTCTTTAGCGTCTTCTAGATATGCACCGTTTCTACCAATACCTCTGCATTTTATTGCCCATTATGGAGGTTTTTAATACCAATTTTTGGCTTTAGTTTACTTTTCCAGTTTGTCTTCAAAACATCTCCTTGTTGGTAGTTCAAGATCTTCAAGTGACATCTGCTTTCCCTCATCTATAAATGTCTTCCAGCACTATTTCCTAACTTCCGTAATTCTCACTGTTATTTCTTGGTCAGTCATCTTTAAATCTTCATCCTGATATTTTATTTTTAATTTTACCAGGACCATCTTGTGATATGTTAATCTCAATTGATCCAATTCCCAATGAACTTTTTCTGCGTTTGAGAATAATTAATCTAGTTGGTTACCCTTTGAGTGAGTTCCCACTCTATCCGGTATTGATTCTCTTAAGCCTTCCTACTTGAGTCTTTTACCCATTTCTTTCAAGTGGAAGTTGAAATCACCATAACAATGATTCTCTGTTTGTTGCACTTCTGCTTGATGGACCTAATCATGAATATCATTCTATTCTGAAGTTCCTTAACCTCTTCATTGATGTATGGTGGTATATAAATTGTGATAATGTGAAGTGGATATCCACCCACATTTAGTATGTTCCATGTCAGGAATTGTCTGAGTGTCTTGATAGTTTTCATCTCGTACTTCCCGCTTTTCAATGTTAATACTCCTCCGTTCCTGGCTAGTTGTGTTTGTGTAATATCTTTTCTGTTCAGGCCTATTATACTTTGCAGTGTAGTTTCAACTAGACTGCAAAGTCGGACTATCTGATTTCTATTTCTCTCATCATTTAGTCTTGTTTTAGTTTTGAGCTTAGTCCCCTAACATTTTGCAAACATATCTTTAGTTCAATCTGCAGAGTTGCTATCTATCTTTTGCTGTTTATAGTATTTATTCTCCTCTTACTTCTCTGGTTTTCGGCAAACTTCTCGTAACTTTTCACCCATCCCTCGACTTCTCTTTGTGGTTAGAAGAAATGAAGCTGACGGTTGTTGTCAATATTGATATTGAATTTGTCTAAGTTTTTGTAATTATATAATCCTTAGACTTTTTGGTTTTATTGAAGTTGATTTGCCAATCCTCACTTTGAATATTCAGAGTAATTTTATATGGATTTTTATGCTCTAGGTTACGTCTTTTTTTCCCCATCCATGAGTTCTTTTAACTTTCTTCTTCCGATGGTTTGTCTGTTGTCTGCTTCCATCTTGTTCCCGCTGTTTTATCGCACCACCTTTTTAATTTCTTAATTTGATTTATAATTAAATATCAATTTATTATATATGATTTAAAAAAATCATTTTAAGGATGGCAAGTTTAATTCTCAAAAGATAAAATAACTGCTAGAATAATTTGCCGAGAAAAAATAAATGAATACTTTTGAAGAAATCAATACTCTGAATTAGTAGAGAAAAAAGGTAAGCCAAACAATTTAGTAAATCTCTATTACTGATAGCTTTTTGTGAGTAATATTAACAGTACTGATTATGGATATTGAGTTATGCCTCCTTTGTTATTATCATTTGCTAAATGAACTTGAATATCCCAGTCTTTGTTTATGATCCTACCAATATTAAATACATCTCGCCTGAAAGGCATTCAAGTTCATTAATGACAAATATCCCTAATATATACTTTTGTTAGTTTCCAAAAAAGTATAATCTTTTTTTATTGCTAATAGAGGTACAATAGTTGCGATATTATCTTAAAACTCTGGCCAAATATAATCAAATTCATAAAAAGGGGGAGATATTTCTCTTAATAATGTACAAGCATATGAGTCTTCATATTAATATGAATACTAAACACATATTAAGAATTTTGAAATCTATCTTAAAAATTAGAAGTTTATTTATTTATCAGCAAATTTTCTATTACAAATACTAACTATAGTGCTATTAAAACTACTGCTCATGAAAGTACATACACTTCTATTAGTTCAGCAAATTATATCAGAAAGAAAATTGCACTGCCACTCCTGATCTCGATTTAATGAGGATGTAATTGTTGCTTGATTGTGGTTTCTGAGTATATTCCTCGGCTTAAAGTTGTTGTTAATCATGAAATATAAAAGCAGCTGAAATAACCAACCCAGATAACTTTTACTGCTTGTCTCTAATATCATTATTTTATATAGTGGAGTCATGTTTCTAAGCCTTATAAGAAAGAATCATTTTTTGCGAATCCAAGATTGAGTACGTTAGTAATTAGTAGTCAAGTATAATCTCACATATTAAAGAATAATCTTCACGTATATTATAGTAAATTTTAGCAAATCACTTATTAAGAATATGTAGTTAATTTCATTTTCAACATTGTGTACAATGAGATTATTGATAATATTATATTAATTTCAATACGCTGCATTTATTTTATTATTTTACAATATGGTTTAAAGTATTTTATTTGTACAATGAATTTATTTCTTAAATTTGACTCGGATGTTTTAATCAATTTCAATATAAGCATATTTAAAATAATTTTTATAAGCTTACTCCTAGATAATCATATTATTAATTTGGTCAATTCATTTAAAAATTACAAATATCAAGAAGAAAATAATATTATTCAAAAGAATTGTTCAAAATAATAAGTAATATCTCTTTAATACATAAACAATTTTATATAAATTATTAAAAAATAAATTGCATTAATAAGAGGCTAATTGCATATTTGCATGTCAATAAAAACAAAGAGAGAAATAATAAAGTAATCCAATTAATTAAAATAATATAAAACTAAATAATAAAGATGCTGATAGAAGAAAAAATAGTCTTAATCGAAAAATAGAATTTCTAGTTGGTATAAATCCTAAATAATTAGCTGCATCTTTTTTTAATATTCAAACTGTACACGAAGGATTAAAATCTCTCTTTAATAACATAATAAAACCCCATAAAAATATGTAAAAAGGCGACAAAAAGATGACAAAAGGTAACATTGAATGCGAAATTAGTGTATATTTAATATTAGTATTTTAAATCATTCACTTTGTTTTGTGTATTGCTGTATATTTTTAACAGTTCATTTATGTGATTTTAATTTTTGTATATTCTTTGACTTCTCCTTGAGCTTAGCTGCGATATCTTTTTTCTTTTGGTTTGACTTATCAGCTTAGTCATACAACTTCATTTGCTTCTTTTTCATTAAAATATTTCCGAGCCCTCCTCTGCCTCCTGCGATTCCTCCATTGCTGGTCTCTTCACTGTATTGTGACTCTCTGATCTATCTCTTTGTGGTCTACCTCCAAGGCATCTGCCATCTTCGTCTTGTCCTCTGAAGCCATCTCTGCCGCCTCTGCACCCTCCACAGCCAGCCCTACATCCTCCTCGGTAGTTGCCATCGACATCGTCTCTTCTCTCGCACCTCTCTGGATCTCCCACCTCAAGAACACCCCCATTCACGAGTCCATCCTCTCCCCATTGGCTTACTCATCAGCTGGAGGCAGGTCCCCACATTGGGCATCTCGGCATCTATGTCAAACAGTATTGCAGGGGAAGTCACGGGAAGATCTTCGACTGGGGGGCGGCCAGGGGCACCACGCGATTCTCCATGTTTTTATCTACGGAGATGGAGCCTCCCACTTAGACATCTATGCTGAGGCCGAGATAAGTAGAGATCTTTATTTTGCAGACCACCCTACGGTATTGAGCGAGCGCTTTGAGGAATATTTCCTTAATAATCGTAACGAGGCTGTTGATCAAATTAATCTTAAACTTGCAAATATCTCTAACCTGTTGAGCTTTTCCTCTATGCCCAGAGCGCTTTCCTCTATCTTGCTATGTAGGGCGCCAAGACGAATTCTTTAACTGTCTACAGGGGTTAAATAAAGATGGAGCGCTCTTACTGAAGGGGAAGCAGAGGAATCTTAAAGTAGTATACCGTGCGCGCTGCACTCGTTGGAGTCTCAACCAATGGGATTCCCACCCACTCTGGCACTTCAGAGCACTTAAACGACTTCTTTTCACCAAAGAAAGCAGGCTCACATGCTAAGAAAGTAGAAATTGATCAATTATAAGGAAGCAGCGAATATTATACCTTCTATCACTTTTGTTCATTCAGTTCCTGTGCTTATACCAACAGTCTCATCGCAAATGGAGTTGCTACATCAATCTATTCCAGTACCCAATGCACCAAGGATTACTTGACATACGCTAGCACTAATCTTCCAGCTGCTTAAAGGTTCACAAGTAATGTCGGTCTTACAAGAGATGATCACCTTATCATTGGGCTCTACAAAACCACTGATGCTCTATGGCTGCCATGTAATGTTGATGCTTGAAACGGTGTGATAATCGAAGGTACATAAGTCTATGCTTCAACTCTCCTCTTCCCCTGCTTCCATGCTTGGAGGGCTCCCCGCTGGTAGTACTGGGCCATTGTTGTCACTACTAGAAGCCATTAGTATTGGTCATGTACTTCTTATCATCCTGGATTAGATAACTGTCTAAGGGAGGTTGTCATCTAGAGCTGAGAGGCTTAATGTTCTGATTCATTATCGTTCATTGATATAGCAGGGTTGATTAGTTTCTGTTTGATTGAGAGTATCTATTTCAATTTTAATTGTAAACTTACTATAATTATAATAAAGATCTATCATTAATTGTGCTATTTATTTATTTTTAAAGATTCAATGTTATCTTTTGTCACATTTTTTACATATTTTTATGGGGTTTTATTAATAATAACTTAAATGGGAAAAGAGCTCAAAAGATATAGAATAACTAACTGTAAGATAAAAATTACTGGCATAATTAATAAAAACTGAATAAAAAGACTTAGTTAAAAATTGCATTAATTATCAAAAAATTATTCGATTTAAACTAAAAAGGGGGGAATAATAATTCAAACTGCATTGTCGACCCATTAAATAATTGATTTGATTAGTATTTTTTTGATAAATTGGAACATTCCTAGATTGTGAGTATAATTATAAATAATGGATTATAAGGTGTTGCGAGCTTCTTTAGTTTCTTGAGCAATTAGTTAAAATTAGATAAATACGTTAAAACAATTTAATGAATAATAATATAAAAATATATTGTTTGTTTCAGGTTTAATGAGAACATCAGCTTTATTATCTTTCTTAGTTCATTCGCTTGTTTTTTATCTCTAAACATGATTATGTTATTTGTCATGACCAATTTGAGGAAGTGTTGTTCTATTTTTTGCATTAAGATTTAGTAATCCAATATAAAATAGAATTTAATATCAAGATATCTTCATTTACAGCCTTGATCGTTTCATTTGTATCGATTGTTTATAAATTAATTTATAAGATGTTAATAATAAATAATGTATAATCAAAATTACTCTCAATTTTTCTCTTATCTATAATAAATACATATTTAATTTTAGACCGTCAAAAATGCAAACTGTATTCATGATATCAGAATGGAAGAAGAAGTAGCTGATAAGCTGTATATAGCAGCAGATAGCAGCTGAAATAAGCTAAAGTTTTAACAGCTTTTCTAAATTTCAAAGAATTTAATCTAATGTCTCAAATTAGTCACTACTCTTTACTCTTCAATTAGTTGTTTATCATTTGTAGTAAATGCAGTAAGAAACTATGCATAGATATTTTAAAGATAGTTAGTGTACTGCTAAGGTTGATTTAGTATTAGATATTTAGATATATTCTTATTATTCGATCCAATATAACTAATTTAACACGATCAAATAGGAAGTTTTACATTAATTTCTTGCATAAAAGAAACTTAATAATAAAAGTATAAGATGCCGTAATTCAAAGGAATTTATTTGATAATTAAATATAAGTAAGAATATTTCATGGTTAATTATCTAGGATAAATTATTGAAGTAAAATTAAATAAGCAAGTAACATTAAAAAAATTATTAAATTAGAAAGTTATAAGGATAGGGTGACCCACAGGGCCCGAGGCTGGAGACTTTCTAATAGAGCTTTCTACTACACTAAGGCCTGCTGAGGGTAGACAGGGGGTTGCTGGGTTCACCGCAATAGGGGCCAGTCGGCGGGGTTCAATCTGTCAGATCCTAGACTCCTCGAGTCGTCTGCACGCTAAGGATTTCCCTGCATTAGATGAGCTACCTGGCGTGAGTTCAGCTTCCTAGGTAATAGGGAGCAGGATGAAGGTGATGCTCAACCTTCAAAAGTGAAAAGATGAGAACCATAGAAGCCAACGATAATGATTTTACTCCCACACCAGGTCGGGTTAATGAGGCTACCACAGCGAAAGGACAGAGACTACTATCTCAGCAGCGGTGGAACCTGGTAAGCGTTTTCTCCAGACTCCCCTTTAATTGTTTACAGGAAGCAGATCTCTGCGAGCTCTGCGGGGGATACTCCTAGTTCGCTAGGCTCTTATCTCGTATGCATCTTGATTACAGGGAGATGTGGATTGGGGGGCGAGGTGGTTTTTTGGAGTTTTTCTAGTTCACGACTTGCCACGTCAACTCACTTCAGATACGTCTACGTCACGACTAAAATTGATGGTTTGATTATTAGTATTAAACAGTGAATTGATAAATATTTAATTTTGAGTATAACTCATTTAATCATCATCACAAATAAGAAAACAGTAGTTACTTCATTTAAATATATGTTACTATTTCTTAAATAGTTTTTAAAAAATTGTATAATATTTCTTTTGATTTTAACTTTTATTGATATCTTCTTATCGCGTTTTTCATCACTGGCCTGAGAATGTTTATTATTTATACAAACTCAATTGATCAATTTAAGCATAAGCTTAGCAGCTTGCTAAGTAAGCGAGGATTAAACAGGCTTACTTAGAAACTTATGACAATGAGTCCTACATCATAAGACTCTATATTGCCAAAATCGTACTCAGCTTATTGTTCTCACCACACTAACTATTTAACTATAATTGCTATTAATCTTAATTTGAACTCATATAAGTGCCATTTTTACATATTTATGAACCACTAGAATAAGAAATAATTGGTTGAGGATCGGTCCTTGACTAAAAATACCTTCAAATAATGTAAAATAGATGAATTGAATGGCTTGCATACCAAGGATATAGTTAGACAATCCACTACAGCACTTTACAATTAGTTAATTTGATGATTTTAATTTAATTATTAAATTATAAAAAATTTACTGTTAATAATATTATAAATAATTTTAATATTTTAATAATTAACTATTGATTCTAATCTTTTACTTTTATATATTTTGTCTTGAGTCTCTTTTGAACCTAAAAATTTCTGCTTAAGTTCCTTTACTATATTCAGTTTCTCAGGAAAGCAAATTGTGATCAATTCCAGGTAAATATATCTAGATAATCTTGCCACTTATAAGCATAACTTATATCTTGTTACAGTTTATCTCTGGTTAGTTTAAAAGACAAATTAATTTCTCTCTATCTTTGTTGTAATATTATTAAAAAAAGTTTTGAGTATGACGATTTCCTAGTTGCAATGATTTTGAAAGTCTTCTTCTATTTTTTAAGCACTCTTAGATTAAATAATTGAGCTTACACACAGCTTTCGATGCTTATACTGCATTATAAAAATGAGGACCATCGAAGATTAGTCTGTTTTTTTTCAATTATACCTATTATCTTGGAAAATCTAGATTCCATGAAATTATAGAAGATTGAATTATATTATTGCTGTTGGTTTTTTAGAAGAATCAAGAAATGAAAGATTTAAGAATTGAATGTTATAGATTTCAATTAAATTGACATTCTGTATTCTGAGATTGCAGAAAAAGACATTCGGAATGGATTGCTGCTGACTCTAATAATTATTTAATTTATTTGGTTATATTTTATTGAGAATATTAGTGTTTCTTTGAGAAGTTAAATATATTTTTATAATTAGCTATTAATAACTAATATTTTAATAGAAAAATATACCTATTTGATTTATTTTTAAAAGTACTTATCTAATATAAGTTTAGTTTAGCATGTTGTAGTCAATATTGTGATTTTATTTTTAAATTATAATAAATAGAGTTATTTATATAAAGTATTAACTATGTTTTTAAGTAAGTAGTTTAAGGTTGATTTTTGAATGCTATTCGCTTTCATGCAAGGTTAGTACCGAATTAATTTTGCCACAGTTTTCATTAAAGTTTTCATTCAAAGTGTAAAAGATGATACATCAATTGTCAAATCATCAAAGGAGCTTTATATTTAACAAATATTAGCATTTTAAATTCCTCTAATGGGAGTAGCCAAATTTTAAACGGCTTTACAATTGAAGTAAATATCACTAAATAAAGGAACTTATTTATATAGACTATTTATATAGACAAGCAGGATTATATTAAGGGACTCAAAAAGATAGCGTTACGTACTTTATAGAACTAGCATACTTATTATAAATAAAATAAGCAATTCAATGAAAACATCTGTGTATTGTAATTATATATACTATGATGTTTTATAAGCTTTTAGGATAATTTAAAAGTAGAAAAATTTCACTCAAAGCAATCAATTACTTGAACTTTATATTGGATTGAGTCTATAAACATTTGAACTTTCTATTGGCATAGTAAACTACTTTATAACATTTTATTTAGAAATCTTAATTAAACAAAATAAGTATAAATATATGATAAAATATAATTAACTAAATGTAATTTTGAGGTTTTATCAGTTAATATTAATTCTATATTTATAAGTTACTTAAAATAAATATTAATTTGTTTACTAATCATTTTATTTACTTTAATTTGAAAATTCAAGACCATAAATAATTGATGCATTAGCTTATAAGGATGTTTTTAAGTGCATTCAAATATGTAGATACTTCAAGTTTAAAATATTAATAAACAAGGACAGTTAATAAAGGAGAGTCTTACTGATTAAGAAAATGATATACACTCTCCAATTAATTAAAATAAGGCATTGGGAAAGGTACTATGGGTTTAAGTGATATATCAATATCAATCACTTTATAGTAATTTCAATTGTTTATTTATCGCTATATATTATTTTTAAACATTTTTAACAGCTTAGTATTTTATTTCTTTTATTTAGTAAGCAAGTTTGTCAAGGATTTAAATGAGTTTGGAAAGTAATTTGAGTTTTTATTTATTAATATATCATTTTGAATTGTATATATATATATATTAGTAATTCTTATGATTATAAGAAAATAAAATCGAATGAATATTTAAAGTCTTATGTAATTAAGGATCATAGCTTTGATAATAATAAATAAGGGTTAAAATTCTTCTCAGATTTTTTATATTAAAATAGTATATTAAAATTGTCAAGTTAATTATAAAATGATTGTGATATTTAAATATAAAAATTTACAAATTTATAGGCATTTAAACAATTGTCCAAGTTTCTTTGATAATTTAACACATTCAGGATTTAATTCTATCTCTATATTGAAATCATTAATTTCGACTTAAAATTCTCTTGTTTAATTTAAAGTTGATTTATAAAAACACAAATATAATTTCAGTCGGCCAATAACATTACTAGCTAAATTAATATTATAATAAAACGTAATTGAGGATATAATTCTTATGATAGGAGTTTTTTTAATTAATTTATATTTTTATTATTCTCAAAGTTGCTTTTAAAAATTTACTGTGTTACGAGCCCGCACAGTATATTAAGGTGAAATTTATTATAATTAATTTTAAAGCCTTAATATTTTCTCCTATAAGTATTCTTTTCTTATTATTAATAGATATCCTTTTTTTAGAAATGCTGGCTCTCTAACTTTTCCATATTCTACACCATAAAGCCCTATCTTTTTAGCATTTACTTTTCAACTAAGATTCTCTTTCCTTCAGTTGCTGTGTGTAAATATCTTCAATTAAAGCATACTATGGATTCTTGATTCTCTAAATGTTGACTTCTTCTTACTAAAGATGCTGAGTGAAATCATTGGAGCCTCAATGGTGTTGATTAAACTTAGAAGATTGTCCACTATAAGAAGGACAAAAATATTCATAGATAATTTAGAGGGAGTTTTCTAACAAAATAGTTGATAGGAAAGTTAAGAGAAATACTGGTGATGAGACATACTTATAATGAATCAGGGATAATTAACAAAACCAGAGAACTGAACTCATACCAATTGATCATTGAATTAAATGGGAAGATTTTCTAATTTAATACGATTAAATTATCAATGAAATTAATCGAATAAGGTTATTATAAAAATGTTTACGTTATAAATCAAAAACCCAAAACCCTTTAAGTAGTTTGATTGAGTTTTTGATTGATAAAAGTAGACTATTAAGGCATACTTTATTAGGGTTTTAATAGGGTTTATGTAGGGGTTTAATGTTTAAATATTAGTATTTTAAGTGAGTATAACAAGCGAGTTTTTTAAAATATTTCACACAAACATACGCTTAGAGTCATGTGGCAGTTCTCTGAAGTTTATCTTTCTAAGTTGATGTTTGATTGTTTCTATTGTTTGTTAATTCTCTTAGCTTGGCTTGATAATAGTTGAGTATGCAAGTTCTCTGAGACCTCCATTTATTTTATTTTTTTTCGAGATATTTTTTGATTCTTTGTTTAGAATCTCTCTCACCCCTGCAGCTAAAGTAATCGTTCTTGGCATGTCGCTCTCTATTATTATTACTGCTAGAGCCCAGATATCCCATTACGTGTCTCCATCTCTCCAATCCTCTCTTTCTGGGAAATATCCAGGAGTGCCGTATACATTTCCTTATGCAGAGGCTTGCACTCTTTGAGCTCTGTTGAAGTCAATAATAAAAACTCTAAGAGGCTGAAAGTTTATCATGATGTTCTCTGGCTTTAAGTCTCTATGAACATAACCAAGCTTGTGAAGCTCTTCAATCCCCTCAACTATCTGCTATACTATCTAGCTAACTTATCTCTGACATCTTTTGTCAGATAAGAATTCTCTATAAGTCATTTCTAGTAAAGGAAGCCTGAAGGCTACACATGATCTTTACCAAGTTAAATAGCATAAAGCTAGATGATATGCCTGCACTTATTTAACTTTGCCTTTTAAAGAGCATAATACTCATTAGCAAATTCCATTTGGAACTTGTCATCAGCAAGGAAGTAATTGAATGGATATATCTTGTAAGCATATAAGTCATCTGTCATGACTCTCTTCTCTATTTTTTCTTCAAGAGTGAGGTAGCTTTCTAGGCAAGAATCTAAGTCAATAATTTTTAATATGGGAATCTTCATTGCCTCTATTTTAACCATGATTTAATTGATTTCAGAGACTGGAAAGTTCTTGACTGCTTTCTTCATTTTAACTTACTTTTTTTCTAGACTTCAACTCTAAGAGACTCCACTGGGTTTCTTGATCTCCTCTTTTAGAGGAATCTATTCCCTGTAGTTCATGAATAAAGACAAAACTTTAATTGTGCTTTTTCTTTAAGTGCACTTTGAGGTCTCTTGTATGAGAATATGGCTTCTCATAAAACTCACAGACATACTTCCCATCTTTCTTTTAATGCTTGAGATATAACCTTGGCATATCGTTGTGTGTATATATCTCAAGTGTCTCTTATAAGTTGACTTGTAAGGGAAAACTTTATTGCATTCTTTGCATTAATAGTCAACTTTGGCTGGTATTTATTAATGCTCTATGGCGGGTTGTTTAACCTCCTCCTCAATTTGCACAGCCTCTTTAATGACCTCCTACTTAATTTATATTTAAATCTCATAGCTAGACTGGTAAAAGTTGTCATAAGTAGGCTCCCACTGAGTAAAAGAATCTCTGGTCTCTACTTTACTTGGTTACTGGAATGATAATTTTTATTGACTTTACCCAAGTAATGCCGCTCTTCTCAAAATATTTGCGCTCATTTTAGTTTGCTGCTAAATTTTATAATAATAATGATAAAATCTACCTTGATATACTATAATAGTATAGTATAAGACACTCTGGAAGATTCTTTGCTGAGAGGTTAGAAAATTAAACAACCATAAAAGACTGTAAGTTTACATATTTTATGAGAATTTTATACATTTTTGTAAATTAAAATAACTCTTAATGAAGTTTTGTTTCTCTAGGAGGTCCTCCAAATCAAGTTTGAACATAATTTGGAGGTAATGTTATTAAACATTTTTAAATTTAATATGCTCCTAATTAAGTTTTAACCTTAAAATTTAACTCCTGATAAAGTTTGAACTTAATTTGGAGGACCTCCTAAAATAATTAAACATTATTAGGAGTTATTTAATGGAGATAGTTTGATAAAAATGGAAATCAATTTGTGAAACTTGGAGCAAGTTTTTCAATGCTTCTCCGCATATCTTTTCAAGGTTGACCTCCGTAGGTCCTCCCTATTTAGTAATAAGATTTTAATATACTTAGAATGGATATCCATAATTTTAAATTTCATTAACATTTCTCGAAAGATGAAGCAAGATGGAGTCTATGAATGATGCAATGAAGAGAATTTAATCTCAAGATTTAATAGGAAAATTTCGAAGTAAAGAGGACCTTTATAGATATTTGGTATAGCAAGGTAAGTTCTTAAGTAAGATTAATCAATCATTATAGTTGGATTGTTCTTGCCAACTTAGGAGGGAACTAAAATCTCATTCTTAAAAGCCTTACTGAGTGAAGAGAAAAAAGCTTTTAAGTCTAATGAAATTAGGATGATAGAGAAACCTAACCACCCTGAAATATCAGTAACAAATCTCTATGATGATGCTATGAGTGATCCAGATGTTGCTCTCTACCTTCGATCAAAGCTATAACTCTCTAATAAGTTGCCAGAGAGAAATTTCTTCTTGGTGTCCTTGGAACTCTGAAACCTGAGTATTTAAATGAAGTAATTTAAGAAGCTCACAAGAAATGCTACAGCATCTCTCATGAAGAAAAAGAGAAGCAAGGAATAAAAATAAGCGACACCTGGCTCTAGGAACTACAGAAGCATCCATTCATCTCAAATAAGCTTACCCTTCTAACTTTATAGAAAAACCTGGAACCGCTATATACTTGATGAAAGAGCGCAGCAAATCAAACAGAGAGAGAAAGTCACAAGTAAAGCATAAATTGAGTAAGAGACTCTTCAAAGATTTCTAAAAGCAGACGAGATGAACATAGATGCAGGAGCTGGCACAAAGAGAAGAAACATAGGCCCAAGCAAGCCTTAAGAGGAAGAAAAGAAAGAGAAGCCAAATCCCTTTACGGGAAAATTTAATATGTGAACTTATTCATTCGTTTAAATCGAAAACTTATTTATATACACAAAATCTCCCTTCTCTTGGGCATACTTTAGCTTTATCATCGCTGACTCTCTTAGCAGCACTCTTTATAAAATCGACTGTATCTATCTTCAGATCGTGCATCAAGTGATAGAGCAGAAGTTTCTTGAAGTGGCCTTTTAATAGGCCCCAATATAATTCGATTCCATTGAACTGAGGACTGTATGGAACATTAAATACAGGTGTTATGTTTAGCCTTTCATATTCCTTCCTTGTGTCTTTAGTTTTGTGGACAGATAAGTTATCTACAAACAGAATAATCTCTTAGTCGGCGTACTTATCTCTGAGTTATTGCAAAGATTTTATGAATTATTCGGTCTTTATTGAGCGAGGGTGGATAACATAAGTCTAGAGGCCATTATCTTCGCTTATTCCACTAAGTATAGCATGAGTTTAAACCTTAACTTTTTAATCATATACTTCAATGTTGCTATATCTTTTATACCAAGACCTTGATATGAAGGTATTAAACGTGAATACTGCCTCATCAGCGTGTATGAACTTAATATTATTAGTAATAGCCCTCTGCATTTAATCGAATATATAATTTAAATTATCCTTATAAAATGGAACATTAAAGTCAATCACTCTCTTAATGCGATTGACTGTCTTGTAAGATATTCCATTCTTTTTATATATGTTCGCTATAGATTAAGCAGAGATGTGAAGCTCAGGAAATTGGCGATGAAACATCACAGCCCTCTAGGCTAGAGAGAAGTGAGCCCAGTATTTAAGAGTCTTATCATTAATAAGATAATCGATATGATGCTGCTAAAATTTTAGAGGTCTTTAAGGCTTAGAATTAAGCTGCTATCTCTTTAAATTCAATGCTAATAGACAGTGAGACCTAACAGTAGCAGGAGATTTATGGAGCAGCCTTGCTATAGATGTGTAATTTAGGATAGGCTTGAGTTGATAATTATATTCATCACATCCATAACGCAACTTAAACAATAAATCTATATACTCACTTAAATTACTAATATTTAAACATAAGACCCCAACATAAACCCTATTAAAACCCTAATAAAGTATGCCTTAATAGTCTACTTGTATCAATCAAAAAATCAAACTACTGAAAAGGTTTTGGGGTTTTGAATGTCGTGGATCTTAGTCAGAAAAGCTATTTTTGTAGATTTGACTATTTTATATTAGGGATGAGTTTCATCGAAGAAACCTCTAGAGGAATTAATTGAAATCATAGAAGACCTTTTATTTTCATCATAAATCCTCCAACCAAATTTAAGATTTATAGTGTTATATTTAAATCATAACCAGCAGGTATGAATTCTAATTTTTTTAATTATTTAATATGAATTAATATTTTAAATTAAAGTTATGTTGTCTTATATAATAATAATTGCACAGCAATCTTTAATACTTTTTCGATTTTCGCTAAAATACAACAAGTGGTAAAAAGGCGAGACTAATGCTGATTTATTATTACAATTTCATGATAGTTATATTCTTTGTTTATAATTGCACCCTCCAGATAAATTTAGAAGAATAGTCATTTATCCCTAGACAGTTAATTATTCATAGAGAAACATTGTAGAATTCAAACTATATTTAATAAAGCGTCGAGAAAACCACGAGAAGAGAAAAAGTAAGTGAACGAGATGTAAGACGGTTTTAAAATAATCGCTATTTAGTCTGAGGGATAGCTCTACTACAATTTTATCTTATATATGTTAAACATCAAACTCTTTCTCATACATTCATTGCCTAATAAATTAATCGCAAAGACTTAAGGACCAAAGTTTAAAGAGTTTAGTCACAATACATTAATCAAACCAAATTATGAAGGTAGGGTAGATGAAGCAGAATGATCAATAAAATAAAAATAAAGGCTCAAAAGCATATTCTCAAATATTCAAAATAAATAAAAGTATTCAATTATAATTACTCTTTATGTTTTTTTATTTATAATGTAATTAAATAATATTTGAGGCGAAGTAAGTATAAATGATAAAAAATAAATGAGATAATTTATTGAAAAAATCATTAAGCTTTTGAAATAATTTGTAGGTTTTTATAATTATATATTAAATCCATTAAAATATATGATCTATTTTTATAAAAATTAAAGTATATTATTCTTGTTGTATTATTACTATCAGATTATATATATATTTGAGGATTAAATATAAATGAAATCTAATAATTAAATAAATTTTAAAATTATGTGATTTCAAATTACTTCACAAATCAATTATTTTTAAGTAATATTGATTATGAATAATTGAATTTATTTGTATTTTAATATTATAAATCTACAGAATATAATTATCAAAAAAAAAGATTAAGAATAAAATGGGTTTTAATGACTCAAAATGCAATGCAATGATCAAAGAAGATAAAATTAATTACGAAAATATATCTTATTAATGATAATTTAAGTACTATATGAGAATCTTAATATCATTTATTTGAAAGCAATTAAAATTACTAACTAAACTAAATCAAATATCTATGAAAATTAAAGTTCGATAAACACTATTCTTTGTAAAAAAATTAAAGCTCCGTTTGAAATTTAATATAAAAAAGATAAATATAAAAAGCGTATTCTATAAAAATAATGAAAAATTTCACAACTTCGAGTAAGAATTATGAAAAAAAACTGGAATAAAAAGATTAATGATTTATTACAACTTGTTAGATGTAATTAAAAAAGTATCTTAAAATTTAAAAAATAAATTTCTAAAAAAAATTAATAATTATTAAATAAACATCAATTTTAGATGTTCATATAAATAATTAAAATAATATTTCATAATAGTTAATTAAGATTTATAAATATATTTTAAAATTACCTAAAAAAATTTGATGAACGCACGTTAATGTCTTCAAAACGCAATTTTGTAGAATTGTTAAAATTACCAAAAATGTAATTTATTTATTAAGATATTTTAAATTCTCAAAATCATTCTTTTGCCAATTACAATTGTTCTAACCGAATAACCCTCCCCACACCCCTTCCATCCTCCCTACCTTTCTCCACACCCTTTAACATATGCTATTTCAATTATAATTTATTATTCATCGAGTTCAAATCTTCATCATTCTTGATATTTGTGGTTATACATTACTAATACTAGCATTATTAATTGATATTTATAATTTTATCACCCGTATCTACCTGTTTTTTATATATGATTTATATATTAAAAAAATATTTTCTAAAATTTAAATCTCTCATATCATTCAAACTCGATATGATTCGAACTAATAGTAAGATCATTATTATACTTTTTTAATAATTATTAATTTTAAGGAATCCAATGTATCAGTATGGGTTACTGCAATTTACTCAACAGATTTTCTGGAACTCTACAACTTCTCCAGCGCATAAATTCAATTGAGCACTCACGCTCGCATCGCTTGGCTCACTAGCAACTCAAACAGATGCCCAAATCAAAGCAGTAATAGGAGGCACAGATACTACAGTGGGAATGTTCAGACAGATAGCCCTTGTCCTATTAAAGAACGTAGGAGCAAACTAAAAAAGCTATGTGCTAGTAAATTCTCTATCATAGCCACACAAAAACAAGATGGAACTTAATATTAAGTGCCTATAAAAGCTCTCTCACTTTATAAAAAGTGACCTTATATAACTCTTGACCTCAAGACTAAAAACTTGGTTGCCCAAAAGAGAATTAACTTCTCGATAAAAATCTAAAACTTTGATCATCAATTTAAATTTATAGATAAAGGAGACACAGTGACAATCATCAAAGGAAAGAAAAGAGGAAAGAAAGGAGGCAGAAGAGGAAATAAAGTAAGAAGTAGAAAAAGATGAAGACTCAGTTTACACCTAAGAACAGACTAGTTCTAAAAGGGCTAGACCCTTATATAGTGAATTATTCACTATCATATCCAGGGGGGTGAATTTGAGCCCCCGATGTGGATTAATTATTATTATTATTTTATTATTATTATTATGGGGGGGGAGGGTAGGATGGGGAGGTGGTGGGAGGGGTATCTTGGTTTGAACAAATATAAATAACTACTAATTTAAATAAATTTAATGTTTTAATATTTTTATTTTATTATAGTAATTAAATTCATTAACATTTTGAGTTTTCAAGTTGTTTTAGAAAATTTATAAAAACCATGACAATTTAAAATGTAAGTTCTTTAAGGATATATTGACAATTATCTTTGGAAAAATAGAAGGTTTCTCAGACTTCTAAGTAGAAGAGAGCACCGTATTTTTGATATGAACTATATAAATATTAAAGTTTGTAAAATTCCTTATTGACTTACCGTAATTCCTTTAGGTTCTCTAAAGTTGAAATGGCATAGACTTTATTAAATGATGAAGCTGCTTTATATTACATAATAATATTAAATTGCAAATATTTCGGTTTGATAATACTTTTTTTTTAATTTAAAACGATTTAGAGCTTGATTAGAGCAATTATCTATCGCCAAATATATCTTGAATTTTTCAAAAAATCTATTAATATATTTATTATTTTGATTTTATGAATAACTTTTAAATTGTCTATATTCTTTAATTTATATCTGCAATCAATTATTAGTAAACCTCAATTCATTTTATGGGAAAATATTAAATCCCTGAAATTATTAGTGTAAAGGTGATTGAAAATCAATTAATTAAAAATAATTAACAATGATAATGATTAATTTAAAAGCATTAGATAACTTACTTTTCTTAAAAGGCCTTATAATAGGATTTCGACCCTCTTATTATTTATTATAATGATTATACTTCTCATTTTTTACCTTGTAATAATATGTCTATTTACTATCCGAGTTTACTTTTAATATAAATTTGATAATTTATGAATTATATTGATGTCTTATACTTGTTAAGAAGTAGATTTCATTTGAAGTTTTTAATAATTGATAAGACTCATAGATATAGTTCTAACATAAATTCCAAAAATTTAAAGAGAGTAAGGCAAAAAAATTTGAAGAAATTTCAAAATGAGTATTACTGTATTTAGATTGAAACAAGTACTTATAGCAGATAAAATTCATTTTATGTTGAATTGTCATACATTGAATGAACTCTTGAAAGTTATTATATCTTGATGTATTTAAAAATACTTCAATGATTCTAAACCCCAAATCTAAAATACAAATTTAATCTTATTTATATTTAATTAATGACTAATTTCTAATTACTTTATCTATTTAATTGTTCTTATGGGGTTTCTACAATTAAATTATTAAATAGTTTGAATAAAAAGATTTTAATTAATTTTAAAATCAAATTTTATATTTTATCTGTCTTTACTTAAACTTAAGTAATTTATAAATTTTAAATAAATACAAAATATATATAATTTTGGGTTTTTTTAGAAATATGATGTTTATTCATTTATTTTAGATTTTTAATTTAAAGCAATTCATTAATTCATTGATTATTAGCTTTATATTATAACATAAATCATCTTAAAACTCACTATCAATAATAAAGAGATCTATTATATTTATAAATAAAGCTTATTCCTAATTAAAATGTTTTTGTTATAATAAGACAAAGAGCTTATATTATGGTTGGTATTCACAACATTAAATCATTCTAGAAGGTGCCTGACCACATGTTTATCCAGTAGTGAGAATCCTGATTCCACCCTAGTCTCTAGGTCTACTACAGAGTGACAATGTCTAACAACTAGTCTATACGTGCGATAGAATTTTGGAGGGTTAGTCCAATCCAGCCTCCTTCCCCATATACTCCTAAGTTGCGAAAGAAGGGGCATCCAACCTAAAGACGCTGTATAACAATAGAGTTTACCAACCACTTAGTTACTACCTACTCCTGTTTTTCTCATCCAATGGGTGGCTTGTAGCCTCAAAGCAAAGTGGGCGCCTACGTCCTAAAATGTCACTTAAGTTACTATACGAGCCAAACGACTGAATGCAAAGCAATATATGCTAACTCGATGAGCATTGGAGGCAGTAGGTAGATTCCAGGTACATCACGAGGAGGTGGGTTGGCTGAACCCAACATAAAATAAAAAAAGTGAATAAAATGTATAATTTAAAATTTAATTTATTTATGCAGCTTACCTTAAAGTAAATCCATAGAATATTTCGAGGTCAGTTACAAAGAGAAATTATAAAATATGAAAATTATTAAGCTCTAGTATATTTTTGAGAAATACTTAGTAACTTTATGAAAGTGTAATTAATATTTAAATATTTAAAGTTAACAGCTGTATCCCTTTGACCAACTGAGAGTCCCACTTTGATGTTAGGCTCAGAGCTTGATTGGGAGATTATTGTCTCACTACCACACTCCTTCTATTTTTTTATATTTATAATTTCATACATATATAGAATAATTTAATCTATGATTTATATACATGTTTGTAGTCTTAAATTGACTTGATTGAATTTTACAGCTGGAAAATTTCAAGATTTTAGCCAATTTAGAGGATACTATTTTCACTTAGACATAAAATTAAGGAAGCTTTACAAATTTTCAACTTGGGTAACGAGCTTAAAGATGGAAAAGTTAATGCCATATCAAAACTAGTTAGAGTGATGTTTATATAAATGATACGGATAAATGACAAACAAACCAATGTAATATATAATAGATAATTAATAAATAAAAATAAAATTAAAATCTTCATGCTATGATTAACAGGTTTTATTGACTATGTATAAATGCAATCACAATTGTTTTAAACTAAATATTGATTACTTCACTTCATAATTTTTTAGCTTCTATCTCTTTAAGTCTTTAGGTCTTTTATTTTCTCGCTATCTAAGTCTCTAATCGCTTTGCGATCTAAATCCATTGGTATGAATCTCATTGCCTAATTCTCCAGTGAATCAACGACATCCTTGGTAAGAGTGGTTTTGAATCTATACAGGAACTAAAGAGGATGTGTAAGGAACTCTGCATTAGAATGAGCAGGTCTTTGCTCAATAGTTGAATGATGAGATTCTTTCCTTGGCTCATCGCAATTAATTTGCTCATCGTGAAGATATCGTAGTTTATCCTCTTATTTCATATGTTTTTGAATTTGCATTGGTATTGAAACTGTCTATTTATCTCTTGATGGTGATGGATGATATATTAAAATTTATAGTGCACCAGGCTTATTTGATTTAGGTGTTCTTTTCAATTGCTACTGTTGTAACAATTGCGAACTGTAGTAAAATTTTCAATTTTTTATTATATTAATAATAATAAAATATATGATCGCACTGAGGTCTCTGAGGACCCACGATCCAAAATATATGATAATATATAAGGGACAAGCCCTTTTTATTTTAAGTAATCTGGTCTTCCATAGATCTTTTTTGTCTTTATCAGGATGTCCAGTTTTCTCTTTCTCTTCCATCTTGAAACTCCTTTCCAATATTTGTGGTTTGTGACTTTTTCTTTGTGCCAGCTGAGCATAAATATGTTTGAATCCTCTTCTTTCTTGAATTTAGATTCAAGTTGTGAGTGACTCCCATTTATACGCTTTTTGGTTTTGTTTTAAACATTGAAAGTTGTTTAATGTGTGGAAATATTTGGTTCTTAAGCTGTTATGGTCCATATCTGTTTTCATCAACATAGAGTACAATTATTTTGTTAACTGAAGATGGTCTCTTGACTTTTGTAAGGTTAACTGTGAGAAAAGATTTAAACTGCTCTTTCTCTTCTGCGTCTAGTTCATGCCAGTATTTGTTCTTCGTTCTGGAATAATACCATTTGATTTGTTGATTTGCCTCAAGTGATAAAATTTTCAGAATCCTTTCATCCATTTGATAGTCAATTTTACTTAGTACCTAGAATTAGAATTATTATTAATGTTTATGATTATAAAAATTAGTTAGTATAACTTTGTTAATATTATTCTTCACTTCTTGGTTGAACTGATCAGATGAAAGTATACTGGTCAGACTTTTCTGATGTAATACGTCATCTAAAAAAGGTTTAAATTTAAAGGTTTCTTCTGAGATTTTAATGACGTGTCTATTTAGACTGAGTCATCTTCTTCCATCTCAACATCCTCTTAGAAATGTTAGATGGGATTTTGTTGTTTTCCGGAGGGTTATCCGATAGAAATTTTAGTTGATTTTATTATTTTAGGCCTCCTTGGTTTGCTATATTTTCGAGAGATTTTATAGCTAAGTTTGCTACTTAAAGTGGATTCTCTTATATCACCTAGGGGTATTTAATAGTAAAAACTAATAAATAGATAAGAGCCTAGAATCTTTCTTCTCTGAAGTGATATTCAAAGTTTTTGTTTTTTTGTGGCCATAGCTATGTCCTGAATATGCCCAATTTCTTAAGTCTAGTTGTATTTTTAGATCTTTAAGATTATAACAAAGAGTAGATTTATATGTGATTAGTAGGCATTAAGACACTTGACTTGAGAAATTTATACTTCTTCCTAAGTTAGGGGGAAAGATTCGTCATGACCGAGTATCTCTACATTTTTATACAAAGTGAAAAGCTGTTTCTTTAATACTTACTTCGTCTATAGCTTTCTTGATGTTTAGCATCAAGTCTGTTTTGTTCTTCATGATTGTTGGAAGTGAAGACCATCTCATATTGTTTCTTTGAAGTTAAATTTTATCAAAGTTATTAGCTGATGGTGGAATCGGAAGTTTGAGGCTGCTTTTTGACATAGCTTTGAAATTAGAAAATACTTTTTTACTTAGTCTTTCTATTGTTTTACTAATCCGATCCGTTGTCTTCAAAAAAAGTTAATTAGTACCCTTTGAGTATTTGAGTGTGAGCTATTTGAAGCTCTTTTATAGTTTTCAACTCTTATACGGGTATAATATCTATTAACTTTTTAAGTTTATAAATTATTTTTTTTATGAGAGTGCTAGTGTTAAATTTATTAAAGCAGATTTTTAAAGGGGCAGATTTTAATTGATTACAAGGTTCAAAACCCTTTTATTGCAAACGATAAAATTGTAATTAGAGTGATATAAGGGGCAGCAACTCTTAGTGTGATGGGTAGCACTCCTTTAACTCATTTAACTTATTTTAATAGGGAATTGATGTAATAGATTTTAATTCAATAATTTAATAATCATTCAATGTCAATATTAATTGTCGATCAGATGTATCATAAACATTTTTTAATTTTTTAAAAAATTGTGCTAATTTAAATACTTTCATATAAATGTGGATTAACTTACTTTAGATTTCCTCATGATGTGTTATACAAGTTTGATGTGATATTTGAGATTAGACAAGAGACCTTCAATTAAATTACTTAGTTTCATTTGTACTTTATAAACCATTTTGAAATTAGTTTTTATATTTTTATGTCTTATCTCAAGATTTTCCCAATTAATGCTAATATAACTTGTCCTCCCGATTGTATGGACAATAATGGCTCTCTCGAAAAATGTTTATGTTCTCTTTTTATAACATTAAAGTTTTTCATCTTTGACTTCGATCTTCGATTAAACCCTTCCAAATTAATCTATCATATTTTTTATCTTCAGGATAATTGTGTATTTTAAAGAATTTGCCCATAGATATTCGTTAATTTCTAAACCAACTTTAAAAAAAAAGATCCTATTCTTATAGCATTTATCTTTGATTATGTTACACAAATTTTGATAGATTTGGCCAACAGATTATCTTGTAACCTTTAACTTTTAATGATCAGAATTGTAATAACAGCTCAAGGAATATTGATAAGAGATATATAAAGATTGAATTAATATGTTAATTCAATAACAAAATCAATTGAATAGATTAAAAGGGAGGTTTTTGCCCTCTCCTGAAACCCCCTCTCACATATATAATTGTAAATTTTACTTCAGTTCGCAATAGTTATCAGAGTTCGAAATTGACACTCACAGTTCGCAATTGTTAACACAGTTCGCAATTGACTGCAACATCCATATGATTAATTAATTGAACTTTTCCTTAAATGTTGAAACGGTAGGCTCTTGCCTTTATTAGCAGCTAGGTTTATAAAACTTCAATATTCTTGTTTAGATTTTTTTAATATGATAATTCTCTATCTCCACCTTTAATGACTCCTTTGTTTTAGTTTGAAATGGCGTTCATTTGTTACAAACGAAACGGACTTATTTGATAATCAACTATAGTCCAATAGTTCCTTAATCAATAGAGCATGGTTTTTTCTAGAAATAGAAAAATCCCTGAAAAAAGAAGTGTTTTTCTTTTAGAGATAAATTGGGATTTTGGAAGGCTGTGGTTCTGGAATATACATAGAATCATGGACTTGAAAAACTTTTTAAAACGGCATCAAGCATATAAAAGAATCTTGTACATTTGCTATAACCTTGCTCGTTAAGTTTTGTTGCCAAATGGACAAGTGTTCTCTCAGATAACTAGGGTTCCTGGAATCCTAATTAAAATGTTATTAAAACTAAATAATTTTGCTCTAGAGCGATAATTTTTTCGCCAAGACACATTTGGAAACCCGATCTATTTATATTTATAAACAAATTAGTGCAGCCTTCTAGGGCATGCAATTAGTCAAGAGAGTATAAACTTTAGAATTAAAAATACCTTATATGCATATAGATAAATACATTAGATATTTGAAATGATTTAAATATTATAATCTCGATTTATTATTATATTTAGTAGTTTGAAATAGTAAACCATACATATTTATATTGAACTAGCTACCCCACCATTTATATTAATTTTAAGTAATTTTAGTAATTATTATTTTAATTTATTCGAAAATTAAAAACTTATTTTTATTTAATGCATAATAAAGTTTTTTATTCACTTATAAATACTTTAGTATTTTTGGAATAGCAAAATTAAAATAAAAAACAAGAATTTTCAAGTAAAATGTCAATAATTTATAAAATTGTTTAACTATGAATAAATCTAAATAAATTTATGAGTAATAATAATTTCTTTTCTATTAATAAGCTTAACTAAGTATTTTTATAAATTAATTTATAAATTATTAATATCTAAGAAATGAGTTCAAGTAATTAGAAATATATAATTTACTATATAAGCTCTTCTTAAATATATTAAAACTATACTAAAGATAATTTAATTAAAACCTATGATAATGCTTTGAGAATTTGTAATTTTGGCATATTATTAAATTTGAAATACTTGCAATTTTATATATTTTTACTGAATATGACAACTTAAGCTTTGTTACAATTGCTTTAATGAACATTGATTATTTGTTTTCTTAGTTATTAGAGCTGCTTAATTATTCATCAATTAGAGACGTCCTTTTAGACGCATAATGACCTAAAAGACTTAGTGGTTCTGAGCCAATGAGGATAGGAGAATGACTATTAATATAATACTTGCTTGGTTTCGAGTACCAATAAATCTTTTACATGCTTTAGATTTCTTTATACTTTCGAACTTAATAATGATGCTTTATTCTTAGATGAAGTGAAGTATCTAGAAATTTGTGGAAGATCTAAAATAATTCACATAGTTTGGTAATGTGTCGAAGAATCGTGAGTAAAAACAATATCGCACCAGTAATCTTCCTTAGAATAATACAAACCCTGTTCAAAGCCTCCTCTACTATCACCCGATTAAAGATCGTTGAATGCATGTCCAGAAGGCCTCTATTAAGGGCTTTTTGGCTTTTTATATGTTTCATATATGTCAATCATTAACTTGTTGAAGGTTGTTTTAGGATGTCTTGGCGTACAAAAGATCATAAAAACTCAAGATTGTCGAAAATTATATACTTTGCCAGGTCTTTCTTCAGTTTAGGGTAATTTTACTGTCTGAATGTAACAACTGTAGTAAGCAGTTAGTGATTTATTTGTACAATTAGTGGACATTGTTAGGGAAGAGAAAAGTATTCTTTTGAATGTTATATCATTATAAGAAGAAAAGATTATTTCTTTTTATTAAAGATTCTTTAGAATTTATGGAATTATTTATTAGACTAAAAGAATGTGCGATTTAATGCTAGGGCTTAATTCGCTATTTTGAATAATAATAATAATAATTATAATAATTATTATAATAGTAGTAATAATAAATAGGAATGATACCTTATATTAAGACAACCTGTAAAACGATGATAATTATGAGTAAATACACAGAATTGCAAACATATAATTTATAAATTATCAGTATAGTAAGATAGCCGTAAAATTACTAAGTTATATTAAGAAGCCATTTTACATATTGATCATTCAACCGAATGATCAAGCCTTCAAATACCAGTATAAAGAGATAATTCTTTCGAGGAAATGCAAAGAAGAGATTCTACAACGAAAAAAGGCGAGCAGAGCTTGCTATTAAAGAAAGACGACTTTTTTTTAAGAAAAAAACTTTACAACACTTCGAAGAGGTTTTTTTTTATATGAAAACAAATAGGCCATAGAATTTTATAAAAAATTACTATTCAAAAATCCCAAAATATATATAATGTTTTCAGGTATTTTAATTGGATAAAACACTAGTGAGTCTGTTTATAGAATATTATAAGTATAGTTATAATGATTCGTGCGTATTTTTCAATATCTTTGGCAATTTATGAATTAGAGTAATTCTATTTTTTCACATTTTATAGTATTTTTATAGTTGTACTCGTCTTACCCATTTTTAAATGCTGGAATAATTTTGACAGAACTAGAACTGAAATTGTATTCAACAAAACCCAAAGAATATATTTAAAAAGCTGGTATTTTTTACTATTAACTCAACTGAGGCCTTTGAATGTTCCTTTCATAATTTATCATCGTAAGATTAGTGTATCTATGTAGATAATTTTGATTTTTTAATATTTAATCTCGATATCTTAACAGAAAACCGCAACAACTAGGACTTAATAATGGTAGCAGATACATTTGGAAAAGACTATATAACACATTAGAAATAAAAATCTAGTCAAAAATCTCAATTGCAATAAGAAAGATTACTGTATGGTGGCCCTGAGGAGATATCTAAAAGAGTATGCTCGAATGAAGGGTGTCTAAGAGAAAGTCCAAAGGGACTCCAAACTATCGATATTTAAAGACATTCATGTAACGATATGAAAGTTTTCGATGGAGAGGTGAATTATAACTAATAAGCTTAAGATTATATGGAATTTTATTAAATTTGACAAATAAGCTTGCAATTGGTAATATTATTATAAATAATTAAGCTTTATATATTAATCAATATTTAATGTCTGTTTTTATATAAATATATTTATATATCTATTTTATAGATCATATTATTTCTAAGTTAGAAAAATGATAATCCTTTTAGGCTAATAATTATCTAAAATATATAACTATTTCAAAATTATAAATATTTTGAATCACAATAATTTAAATAAAATTTTAATAAAGAATTAACCTAGCAAAAGAGCAAAAGCAGGACTGGACCAAAGACTTTCAGAGGAGCTCAATAAATAGAAAAAATTGACACAAGCTGATGGTAAAAAATACGAAGGGTATATGAGATGACAAATGATATCCAAAAATTAAGATATTTATTATCAATTTACCATAAATTGATTTTATAATTAAATTTATTATCTTTTAGAAAGTAATATCAATAAAAAATTACTTAGTTTCGTATAATCTCGCATAAATTATATTTCTTACAGCTTTTAAATTTTTTTTGTAAATATGTGCAGCTTTCTTTGACATAATATTTACTCACATATAGTTTTTATCACTCAATCCTACTAAACCATCGTTTCGGTCGCTATTTTCATAATAAACGGACAACAATCTTAGCATATGGATGCTACTTTCAGCTATTATATATAATTTTTATTGGTTTATATTTTAGTTCCTCTTAAATATTAAATTTTTTTTTTGCTTGGAATTGCCTTTCATTTATTTGTAACGAACTCTATACTACTGCACTTAATCCATTATTTAGCCAGAATCGATTATAAAATCATGACTGGATATCTTTTTGTTAGTTAATCTTTTTTTTAAAGAAAAAAATCTTATAAAATAATTCGTCTTTATTATCTTTTAGCTTAATTAAATGGGAGTCATTTGTCATTTTCTTCACCATTATAAGAGGTATTTGTCACTTTGTTTTAGAGGTGACTGCAATTGCTTACTATTGTATTATTGATAATGATAACATCTTGCAACTGTTTGCCTAAAGTCAAAATCTGCAAATCTACCACATACATTTACGCTGCTCTATAAATAAACAGTAGTTTCTTGAATGTATGATTTCAAAGTATTAGTGAACATTCGAATATTTGTAACACTATTTTAGCATCTTGCTCTGATGCTTTAAAAAATAATTTAAAGTTTTCTTTTAACTTGAATAGAACCTCCTCCAAACCTAGCCTCCACTTCAAAAAATCTATAATTGGCTTTTTTAAATGTCATTTTCAAATAATTAAATAAATCAGTATATATAACCTCTTTTAATCTAATATGCTTATTACTTATTATAAATAATTTCTAAGTAATTAATTTCTCTCTAACTTACCATAAAATCTTCTTTTTCTTTATCGCTGTTTATGACTCTTGTTTATATTCTGAGCTATGTTAAGATTTCACTTCTTATGATCAGACGAACATCTCATCAAAGTCGAATATTTTGATTTATTATATTTAATTATTTGGAATTTATGAATAAAATGGTAATGAATGATCTGAGTAAGTAATTCATTTCACCTATTTACTTAAAACGAGGAGAGGTCATCTAAAGTTTTATTTATAAATTATCAATTTACTTATCATATTTAATTTGATAATTTAATGAAAAATAATTTCACTCTTTTTTAATTTTAACTGTAAATACGTCGTTAATTCCATGCTTATTCTGCTCAAACTTCATGTCATTTTCCAATTTAATAAAATTTCAATTTTTAAAGGTAAAAATTTCAATTCTGTAATTTCCTCTTAAAGGACAAATATCAAGTGTATAGAACTTGAAATTTAGGTTTATTATATGTTTTCCTTTTGATTTAAGCCAAATATCGTGATTTATTACTTTTCTAATATAAGTAGATATTTTGTGATTTTTTAAATTAGGAGTCACTATCATTATTCATTAAATTAATATAGACATACTATTTTTATAAAAAATCTTGCCCAATAGATTCATGATTACCCTCCTCCTCATCTTAAATCAAGGGTATGCATTCCTTTGAATTAAATTGATTTCCTAAATCATAAAAATTTGATTTTATAATTATTAGGCTTATTTTTGGTATCTATTTATTGACTATTCTTCTATATTCATGTTTAAAAGGAATTTTAGGCCAAGACTTCATTTAACAAGGTGGAGTTTGAGTTAAAAGTATTTATCGATATATCAAGAGTCAGATGCACACTCTAATTTATAAGCACATTATATCCTTAATTGTTTCTCATGAAATTATTTTATTAATATTGGGAAAGTTCTCTCACATGTCTCGATCGACTACCTAAAATATGATTAAGTGATGTATTCAGATTCACGAGGTGATAGTTTAGACTTTTACTCTTCTTATTGATAGGATTACTTGGCCTTGTTAAACTGCTTGTCACTTGCTAAAACCAAATAGGCTTTTTATATTTAAAAGATATGATTTAGGGTTTTGAAAAATGATGAATAAACTAATACGAATTAGTCTAGACTGATCTTACTTTTTTTGTTTTATCATTAGTTACAATTGCTTAAGTATTAACTTTTAAAAGTGGAATTTTAAGTCCATAAATTAAATAAATTGTTAATTCAAAATAGGCTGGTTGAGAGTTTAAATCAAATAAGGAGATAATATGTGATTATAAAATATCTGAGTTTATTTTTAATTTACATTTAAACTTATGTTGTTGTGTTTAAGTTAGCAATTGAGCAATTGATTAATCTTTTCCAAAAATAGAGCTTCGAATTCAAAGATAGAAGCATCACTAAGTTCTACGAATATTGTTAATATCAAGGTAATAAAAATGCTATTAAAATCAATTAATTAATTGTTGTTGTCTTATCTCCAAATTATATCCCATATTTAATCATTAAAAGTATCTAAGAAAAATTAAACTATTATTTGTTTCTTTATATATGAGTAGTGAATTCTACCTAGCCTGCTTTTTTGAATAATATTGGACTAGTACTTATAGAATTGATTTATTAAATTTGAAGACACTTTTGCTCTTATTTTTTGCAGAAACTTTCTAATTGAATATAGCTTATTTAAATTTAAGCCTAAACTATAATGTTTTTTTCCATCTGTCCACAAAGAAGCTCCGATACAGCCAAGAAATTTATTATTACTATCTAAAGAATCGTTAGCACTGCCTAGTAACTATGTATTTAAAAAAAGACTAGATTCTACTGTGGTAACTATCTGCTACTAGTAATTATAGCTTGTATCTTTGCTCTAACTTGAGAGTTTTCAACCACAGCAACTCATCCACGATGTATCATGCAAAAGAGTTGTTGCTACACCTTACAAATTATAAGAAAAATTATTTGAAATTTGTTAATATTAGCACTTGAAAACTCTCCTATATAATTCTTGCATATTTTCTTCTCTTTATTGTGGTTTAAGAGTAATAATGCAATGTTGAAGAAGAGACACTGAAGACATCTTAGACAGTACTACTGTAAGCACATAAGTTATTATAAATTGAAATGGAAAATTTAATTAAGATATATAAATTTAAATAAGAATTCTAAGAAATGGCTGTTTATTATTGAAATAACTAGTTTTACATATTTTTTACAAATCCCACATTTAAATTTATTTACTAATACTACTACTAAAAATAGTAATATTCCCACTTTTATTACTACCACCCTCTTTAATAAATTACAAAAGATACTAGATATAAATTTTAGAAATGTTTTATTCTTTTTATATTAAATTAATTACCTAAATGATGTAAATAATACAGATAAGGCTTTATTAAATTAGTTCATTTTTAAGCGAGCTTATCTGCTAAAATTTAAAGTTGCAGTAAACACATATATTTTATAAAGTATCAAAATGTCAAGGGCTGGAGATGAATCATATAGATTGAAAAACAAATGATATAAAGAATGTTTCAACAAAAATGTTGCTTTTTGATTTTCATCTGTGCATATTAGGATAATAAAATATTATTAAAATATTGCTTCTTGTTTTTATAAAAACATTGTTTCACCTATATTTAGTTAATACTCTTATAATACTACACTCTATCAAGCATGAAGAATATGGATGGTCAAACCATTTGGTGATCATAATAATGTTATCAGAGATCTTAAAGACCAATTATCACAAAAAACAATAAATCTTCAAGAGATAACGAAAATTATTAATCCATCCATTATCTTTTATAAACATTCACATAAATAAAATGCTATTTTTCTTACAATATAAATAAATAAAGATTTCAAAATATCTAAAACAAAGATTTGATTATAAAATGGGATCTGAACACGAACTTTACTTTCAGATTTTTCATCATTTAAGTTCATTAAGACTTTAACTTTGCATGAATTACAATATTGGGGCAGTGATCTTGGGGGGGGGCAACATAAATTTAATGATAATTTTTTTCTCATATATATAAATCCTACCAAACGTCCAAATTAATTAATTTATTAAAGAATACAGACCTTCGATTACGATTCAGATCATCAAATAAATCATATAATTAAATTATTACATCAAATTTATTATCATATAAAAATTAAAAAAGAAAAATTTATCATTTTAAATGATTTTTTAGCTAAATTAATTGTGTTTAACTTTAATATGTTTAATAATTTTCTCAATGATTTCATAGTATTTATTGCATTAAAATATATTCTTGAAGAGTCTATGCAGTATAAAAAACTAAATTACTGCTAAATTATTGAACATATTTAAGTTAAACACAATTAATTTAGATAAAAAATCATTTAAAATTATAAATTAGTTTAATTATTTTATGATAATAAATTTGAAGTAAAGATTTAATTAAATGATATATTTGATACTCAGAATCGTGATTGAAGGTCCGTATTCCTTATTAAATGAATTTATATGGATGTTAGGTAAGATTTATATATATGAGAAGAAAAAAATTATCATAAAATTTATGTTGCCCCCCCCAAGAGCACAGCCCCAATATTCAAACCTATCTGTTTGCAAATAGTTTTCAAATTCAAGCATAATTTTCCAGAAATAAAGAACAAACAAAGGAGTCTTTGCCTTATTAATGCATTATAAGCAGCTGTAGCAAAGAAGAAGCAATTAAAATTTTAAGCAATTCATATTTAATCATATTGACTGCCAGGCAATCAACTGTTGATGCGTTCGTAATGCAATCTGAAGAAAATTTTAATAGAATTATTAATCATTTACAGTCCTCATATAAACAATTCATTTCATCAAATGAGTGAAATTACTTACAATAAATGATCAATTTAAGATAAAGAAATATATTTATAATAAATTAAAAATATTTTTATTTATTTATGGTAGATAATAAAGTCAAAGCGGATAAATCTTATAGTAAATTAATGCTGACAATTTATTGAAAATAAAAATACATTTTTATAGATTCATAGCTCTATAAAACATTTTAATTTTCCAATTGCAATTCACTATTATATTTAGAAATAAGTTAAAATTTTTATAGATTTAATTACTTAGATTGGTATACGTGAGTTGATAAATGAAAGAATAAATTTTAAACAAAAAATCCAATTATACAATACTTGTCTAGTCAAATAATATAATTTTTACTTTACTTATTTTTATTATCAAAGGATGAAAATATTAATGTTTTTATTTATAAGTTTAATATTATCAATATATAATTATTTAAATACTTATAATGAAGATAATAATGATTAATTTCTAAGTTCTTTTTATTAAAATAGAAAATAATTTTAATATTAAATTTTTTTAAATTTTTTTCATAAAAATACACTATATAATAACTTAATCTTATCAATTACACGTAATTAGATCACACAAAGAAATTATTGAGCATATTTTAATGGTGAACTATCAATAAATAAAAAAAATAACTCTATAATTATTCAAATCGAATCTTATAATTTCAAAGCGAATAATCAGGTGCAAGCATTGTATAAAAAGAAATCTTGAATGATTATTAACGGACTACTAATTAATGACGTTGACAGCTTAATTAAACAAAAATACAATTATGTATATGCAATAATATATAATTTTATTCTCAAGTTCACTAACATTAGTAGTCTTTGAAAAACAAAATTTGAATAAATGTTCTATTTAATTTACAATAATGAAAAGATTAGAAAGTTTATTGAAGATTTAGAACTCATATTATAAATTATAAGAAAACAATGATTTATTCAGCAATAATTTCAAGTATTAGAAAACACAAGCATATAGTATCTCACTTATATACTTTTCCAAATGATATGAACAATTTTTATTATAATGCTTGATTCTACAAAATAATATTTTTTAAAAAATTTTAAATTCATTGAACATATTCAAACCCAAACTCATATAAGTAGTATAAAAATCAGTAAGATGGTTTGAGAGTGAAAGATTCTTTGATCAACTAAACATTCTTAACATAGATAAACCCTGAAAAAAACAATCTAGTAACATTTAAATTAAAATGCTTAGATAAAACTCTCGACATTTACAATAATACTTTCTGAGATTATCATGTTCATATAACTACTAAGGTCTTGACAGAAAGAATCAAAATTTCACCATAATAATTTCAATATAGAATTGCAATCCCTTTATTAATGGGTCGCGTTTTATATTAAATGTTATATTGATGAAAACATAATTTATTTTGGTATTAAATACTTCCTATTCTGTTCTGTTAAATTGATAGTTTTGCTTCAGACAAAATAGTTAGAATTTCATAATAATAACATCGATCATTATATTGTTTCAATTAATAATTCATAAACCTATAAAGTTGATAACACAAAGATTCTCATAAAATTATTTATTTTTAGCGATTTTACCTAAATATTTTTAATAAGAATGAACTAATTCTTATATTTATGATGTACGAATATTCAAACTAAATTCATTGCATTTACAATATAAATTTAACTCAATTATAAAGTAGTATCATCACGCATTAATTTTTAATGGAATCTCAAGAAATTTGCAATACTTTATACTTATATTCATTAATAAGTCTTGATATTCTTAATAAAATTCTGTTTACTTTATTAACTAATCAATATAGTTAAAATAATATTTTTTTAATTATTTGAGTCAGTCATTAAAGATTATTTATCAACTAAATTACTAAATAATTTATAATTGTACCTCCTAAAGATACTTTTAACTGATGCAGAATGAAGCAAGAGGATTTTCCCGAAAAGAATCTCTATTTTTAAAAATTATAAATTAAATTTATATATTTTTATTTTTAATAGAATAATTTACAACATCTTTATCAAAAATACTTGAGAGACATAATCATTAATTAGAGTTTTTGATGATTTAAAATGATTATTCAAAATTTCTAATAAATATTATAAAATCAATAAAAATTAGAAAAATATTTGAGATTAAATTCTTTTTTCTCGTTTTTTACCCCAAAAATTTGTTAGAAATTATTTAAAAAAGCATATATTAAGTACTTATAAATTCATTGAATATTTTGAATGGAATTGACAAATTAAAATGTTATGAAATTCTAGAATTTAAATATTTAAACTTCGACACTAATTTGATCATGCAACATTCAAGTTTTAAAACCTCGAAAGATACAAATGTAAATTATTGAATTTTAGCAAAATATGTTTAAGATGTTGCTAACAAGTAATATTAATCAAGTACAGATCTAATAATATTGTGTAAATCTGACTGAAATGTTACAAGATCAGAAAAAAACTGCATTACGACTACGACTATTGTAGTAAATGATAATTAATAGTATTAATCTATTACTTTTTATTTTGTATTTATTATCAATAAAATAGAAAAAATCATGAGATTTAAGAAATATAAATCTAAAAAATAAATCCATTTATTACAATTCGTAAATTAAATAAAATTTAAAAGTGAAAATATGAAACTTTCATTTGCACTTTACAAATATCAACAGAGACATATACTGAGATATTTAATTGCTTAAATATTCTTTTTATTGTATTTATTTTTTCAATTCATTTACAATTATAGAGAGATTAGATTTATGGATAAATAATTGATCAATATATAAGCAGTTTCCAGTTGAAATGTGCTGTAGAATTAAATGTGAATAATACCATTGCAGTAATTATTGCTAAAATACGTAAAAATAGGAAATTTGATAAATTAATTAAATATTCAATTATGACCAAATTATAGGAACCACTGTGCTGATTGAGAGTGTATTACTACCAATTTTGATGATTATAGTGTTCAGCACCACAATATAAACCCCAATTTTTTCTTGATCAACCAAGCATATGATTTCGATGTTTGGCAATAAGTCGATGATTACCATGATCGTTTGACACAGTCAATTGGCGTCGATCTGCCATGGTCACTTCATGTCGATCCATCATCGATAGACTTGAGTTGAGGCCAACCAGCAACCCATTCTCATCTCCTAGATCCTAAATCTATTGCTCCATCCTTGATCCATCGGTGCCATCATTGGTAGCTCAAGCAGTTGGACCATCGTTGGGGTATTGGTGGACTTGACCTCTGCAATGCGCGGAGATGAGAGAGGTTTAGGTAGTTTGACGATTGATAAGTTTAAACTTAAACTTAAAAGCGTGATATATAATAGGGAAGTTTTAATCAATTAATTAAACTGTTCAACTGCTATTCATACTTGTCTTGACTGGTGCCAGAGCACCTGCGACTCCACTCATCGTCACTGATCACTGTCTCAGACGAACCCATGTCTGATGGTGGTGCACCACTGCTTGACGCTGAACGCCCAGAGCTTGTTGACATCACTCTTGGTCATGGCTTAAGGATCTGAGAGAGTCTCTTAACCAAGTGAATCCTATAAAGGGTTAATAACTACACTTACTTGCTGTCTGCCTGCTCCTGCCTCAGGTGCCTCTTGATGTATGAGAACAGCTGCTCGATAGGGTTGAGCCAAGGTGAGTACTCGGCATTGAATAGCACTGTCACCTTAAACTTCCTAGCAGTCTCCAACACTTCAGAGTACTTGTGAATGACTGCGTTGTCCATGAGCAGCACGATCTTCTTCAGGCCAAGGTCCTTGTCAGTGCGCAGCTGGCGCAGGGTGTGGTAGAGGAAGTTCTCGAAAAGCACGGCATCGAAGGCGCCCTCGATGACTTGGCTGGAGACCAGCTGGTCCTTAGTGATTGCTGCCAAGAAGCTCATCGAGAACTGCTGCCTCTTGGTGGATTCCTTGGTGATTGAGAGATTCCTAGCCATGGTGCCATAAGTGCCCAACCTCTGGCTGACTTGCTGTCTGACTGCTGCAATGGGAGTATAATGTTGCGATGGTTGAGCATCGAGGTTGCCAGAGTATACTATAGGTGCTTAGTCATTCAACTAGTTGGGTAGACATAACTTTGTATCAACTAAAGTAGTATAAAACCAAATATCTATAGCTTACTTTCATACTCCTTCACTGTGACTTTACTGCTACTCACACCCTTGCTTGACAGCTGCAAGCGTCTGGGTGTAATGGCTGTCCAGTTGTCATGGCCTGTTGCATTGACCACCTCACTGCCCTTACGCTGGGTAGACTACAACCTGAGACTGGCCAGGTTCTGAACCAATGGAGTGAGAGTGGAAGCCGATTTCAGAGGGGTCTATGGTAGGCTTGAAGGCTTCTTGGAAGAGCTCTATATTCTGATCGCGTCGAAGCGCTTCTACAAGGATGAGTATTAAGCACTGCCCTCCGGGGCTTCCAAGATAGGTGACAGTTGAGTATACTTATATTTATGGCTGCACTTGACAGGGGTGGCAGCTATGCTCTGCTCCCTGCTATCAAGGATATGCTGTTCCTGGGTGGAAGATTTCCTGCGCAACTTTGCAAGATCGATTCGAGTTTGGCCTTGGAATCTTCGATGGAACAATTCCAGATCCAGCCACTGATCGTTCACTGATACCAACTTGGTCCTCTTAACAGTGATTGACACCTTACCTATCTTGACTACCCAATCTGGAGCTGCTGACGACACTATACTCAATCGGTTAGGCAACGATGGCTATACTCACCTACTGGTTCCCAGAATTGCTTGGGGTCTCAGATTTTCAAGTTCCAGGTTGTCTTCATCATGAATTAGAACTTGACTTTACAAAAGTGCGATGTCTGATCCCTTCCTTTGATCCTGTGCTCTGACCCCAGCCACAGTCGACATACTTGGTTCTCTGTTGGGGTAGCCAGCCAGCATCTCAGCATACTGTATGACATCGTCGGTGACGAGGACCTCGGTCTTGCCAACTGTAGGCGTCAGGGAGGAGTCGATCCCACGACTTTCCTTGTGAAGGGCAGCTGAATTGAAACTTCATTGCTTGGTTGGCAGGTAGTCGCTCCTAAAGTTGGACTCGTCCACTGATATGATCACTGCATCCTCCAAGAATAGCTGCGCGAGCAGTCTGGATACCCATAGCCTCTTCCCGTTGAATGATGGGTCTCAATACTTAGCGTTGGCGTTCTGAGCTTTGCCGAATCTCAAATGGAAACTTTCCTTCAATACTTTCAGCAGCGTAGCAACGCAAGGCACTGCGAGGTTCTTGTATTCTTAATCATTACTTTGCATTTCAAGTAAGCTATGATGCAGGCGCCAGCCAGTGACCTTATAGATGCCCTGCTGTTAGAGCACGACAGCAATCGCCTTCAGCAACAGTGGGTTGCTTCGCGTATTCTTCCTCCCATTCTTCTGCTTTGGCTTCGGATTGAGCACTCGGTGCTCCACTTCCAACTTGAACTTCTCAATCGCCTTGTAAACGAATCGTCGATCCACACCCATCTCAAGCGCTATGTCCTTGGGCTTCATGCCTTCCACCTTGTAGTGCTGTACTACTGAGATCTTCTTCAATGCCAGCTTCGCATCTCTGCGTTTGAGATAAGGGTTCTTTGATGATCAATTCATGGCTTCATAGTTTGAATGTTCCCCATTGAGAGAATCGATACTCCCACCCTGCTCTTTCATGAAGTCTTGCAGACCCTGCCACAGTTCATCACTCTACTTGATCTACAGGTGCTTGGTCATCACGTTGGGGTTCCTCTATGTTGAAGACTGCGATGGCTTTCTAATCATGCGAAGGTACTGCTCGAGGCCATAACACAGCTAGTCATCAGTTGCCAAACTTTCAACATCGACTAACGACGACACTGCTCACTCAACGTTCTCCAATGGCAGTCGTATGATTTGCCCACCCAGTATGCCCATCGTCGAAGGTGGCACCTGCCCATTGTTGAGGAGAGTGCCTGAAGTGTAAGTGAGCTTCATGGTTTGGGGTTGGAGGGGAAGTTGGTGCCCAGCACCACTGGTGTCCACTTGAGCACAGTCTTCGACTATGGCTTCACCGCACTCGTCCTGATCTCTTCAAACTGCTGATTACTAAGAAACCCATAGTTCAGAATTGATTCTGACTAATAACTGTAATGATAGGAAGAATTAACTGACTATTCCTCATTGCTTATATACTGCGACTTTGATTCCATGCAAGTAGGGATTTTGGGGTTTTGAAATAAAATAAAATATAAATAAATATACAAGACTCGATACTAATGAATACGGTGAGATGGGTATGCAGACTGTTGATAGAGGTAAGGAATATATGACATTAATTATTCAACTTTCTGAATTTAAATTTCAACATCACGAACTCAACATAAATCACTCTCACTCGTAGATCCATTCTTCCTTGTCACCCCTCACAATCAAA
>ARYC01018932.1:0-12909 GCA_000711775.1 Oxytricha trifallax
AGTACTGAACTATAAGTCTATTGCACAGCTCTTAAAGCGAAGTCCATCAACTGTTCGCTCTCACTGCTTGAATGCTGTTTAATTAAAGCAATAATAGCTGAATTCTTAGCCTAATAGGAAGTCAAAGTTTCTATAGAAGCATATTGACTATCTTATCAATGAGAAAACCTTGAAGAATTGGGCTCACTTTTCTCTCGACCAGCGAGCTACTATGTTTCACCGCCAGTTCCCTGAGTTGATGGTCTCTGCATAGTCTATTGCAAACATTTATAAACGAAATGGTATCTTTTACAAAGGTGTAAATCGTAACAAGAGAGTGATTGATTTCACTCTGCCATTTTACAACAATAACTTAAATTATATTTATAATTAAATGCAGAGAGCCTAATAGAGTAATATTAAGTTTATTCATGCTGACGAGGCTGTGTTTACCTTCAACACTTTCATCGAGAAGTCTTGGTATAAGAAGCATAGTAATATAGAGGTATATGACTAAAAAGTGAAGGTATAAACAATGGCAATTCTTGGAGGAATTAGCGAGGATGCTGGTTTAGAAACTTATGTTATTCATCCTCGCTCTATTAAGACAGAGCAGTATATTAAGTTCTTTAGAACAGCTTTGAGAGAAGTACCCTGAATAAGAGATTATACTGTTTGTTGATAATCTTTCTGTTCATAAGATTAAAGAAACAAGGAAGAGTTATGAACAACTTAGAATAACTCCAGTTTTCAACGTACCTTACAGTCCATAGTTTAATGGAAATGAGTTCTACTGGAGTATTTTAAAAGGTCATTACAAGAAACTGCTGCTATACCACTTTATGCATGACCTACCTATCGATACAGTAGACTTTATTAAAAGCTCAGTGAAGAGAGTAGATAATTAATTAGCTTAAAAGCGTGCGAAAGAAGGGAGAGTGAATGTATATAAATAAGTTTTGTAGTTAAGTTAATGAATATATAAGTCATATTTAAAATTCTTTAGTTGGAGCTGGCTTCTCTTTCTTTTCCTCTACTTCTTGCTTCCCTCCTCCTAAGTTTCTTCTTTAGCTGCCAGCTCCAGCGTCTTTGTTCATTGACTCTGTAGGCTAAATATTTGAATAAATTCTCTTGCTAACTTCATACTTTGTCTGAGACTTTCGCTCTCTGTGAAGCTTGCTCTATTCTTCATCAAGAAGATGCCAGTACCAGATTTTTCTAAAGAGTTAAGCTAAAAATCTTACTTGAAATATAAGGGTTCTTCTGCAGCTCTGAAAGCCAGCTCTCACTTATCTTGATCCCTTGTTTGTCCTTATCTTCTGAAGAGATGCTGTAAATTTTCTTATGAGATTCTTGAATAATTTCTTTCAAGTAATCACCTTTAATTGTTGCAAGTATACCAAAGAAATAGGTTCTTTCAGGTAGCTTATTTGACAACTGCTTCTTAGTAGGCAGGTACAGCGAAACCTCTGGGTCATTCATAGCATCATCATATAAGTTAGTCACTGAAATCTCTGGATAGTTTGGAATCTCTGCAAACTTTACATCTTAAGTTTTCAATGCTTTCTTCTCTTCGCAGATATCGCTCTTAGAAATGAAATTTTAGCGCCTTCCATCGTTGACAGGAACAAACCAACTACATAATCAATATTAGTTACTATGAGTTCATTACCTTGCTGCACCAGGTAGCGATGCAAATCCTCCTTGCTTCTAAATCTTTGAATCAATTCTTGTGCTTGCACTCTTTTATTGCATCATTCATTGACTCCATCTTGTTTACAGATCTAAGAAAGATATTCAAATTTAAGTTTATTGATTTCAATTATTTACCTCTGTAAAACTTACTATTAAATATGGGCATCATAGGAGGTCAACCTCTAATTGGGATATGGAGAAAGTTTTGAGAACTGGTTCAAACTTGAGAGATTGATAACAATTTCTACTGTTATAGTTCCATATTTTTAAATTTAAATTGGTACGTACTTAATTAGGAGCAGCTCCTAAAATGCTAGTATCTTATTAGGAGCATTAATTAAAGCTAGTACTTCATTAGGAGCACCCTAAATTTAATCATAAAATCACATAATACCTCCTAAAGCAGTACGTACTTAATTAGGTACACCTCCTAAATCGGTACGTGCTATAATTAACTTATTATTGAAAGAAAAAATGGTTACTACCTCACCCATATTTAGTGCTGGATCGTCTCTTAACACTCATTAGTCTTCTCTAATACTCTAAGAATTTCCCTTGAAACTTGTAGGCTTGCAAAGCACTCATTTAAGCTCTCAGTTATAGAGGCAGTTTTATAATTTTAAATTCAAATTTAAATATGAGCGCTAACATTTTAAGAAAAACAACAGCACTTCATCAAACTAAGTGAGACTTACCTTTGGCAGCAATAAAAACTGTGATAGCTGCGAGATGAACTCTCATAAAGAACTACCAGAGCTATCACTCTCTGTTATCAAAATAGAAATTAATATTAGAAAATATATGGCAAACAAGTGTGAGGGAGACAGAGAGGAGGAGAAAGGTATTAATGAAATTCCTATACAAACTGAAGAAATAGAAGTATATTTTTGTGAGCTATGTGAGAGAGATTTGCTCATAAACCAAGCTGGTACAGACATATGAAGGAGCATAGAGAAGCCAGGCCCACTGTCTACTTAAAGTATGATAAAATAGATGGAAAATATGACTGCTATGAGTGCCATAAGCAATACCCTCATACAAGAGAATTGAAAAAGCATCTATTAAAAGCTCACAAGAAAGATATAGAAGTTTAAAATCATGAAGTTGAGCTGAAGCTTCTAAACAAAAGGAAAGCGAGGGAATATTCTAAGGTCGTAGTGTCTGAATAAGCTAGAGAGATAGAGTACGTTGAGAAAGCACGCAACCAACTGACCTTTGAAATTATTCATTGACAATATATTTATATATACTTATTTTATCGTTATATATGATTTTAATTTTTTATTTAATAGTATAATGCCTCAAATTGAATAATCAATTTTACCTGTCTTTAACACCCTTCATTTCTGTTTATGAGATAACATATATTTATTCTAAGCTATTATTTTTCATAGTTGTTATTATGATTCACTCATTCAAAAATCAGTTAAAATTCCTATAATGAGTGATTTAACAATTAAAAAGATTGGTAAAAAATCAATGTTTATATAATATTTAAGTTAAAATATAATTAAGTAAAACTAAAATTGAATAGTTTAATATACTACTAAATAAATTGTTAAGTTTAAAGAAGCAATATATTATCAATATGTAAAATTATTGAGTTTTACTTTATAATTATAATAGCAATTTAGTAATCTTTATTCATAATAGATTAATTTTTGTTAAAATAAATATCATTAATATTATCATTAATTGAGGATTCAAACAATTCTATCTAGAATTATACTAAGTCTATTTAGATTTATGAGAAGTTTATTAAGAAATATTTTGATTCATAATTTGATTGTAAGGATAATTTATAATCCACAAATTAGCCATATTAGGGATTATTTAGAAAATTGTTCTATTTTTTTTTACTTTGTTTAAATCTAAATAGAATTATAGGAAATTCTAAAAAGAAACTCAGGATTCATATTTTCAAAGATGACTTACTTTAATGATTTATATTATTATTTGTCAATTAAACATTTTTGGTAATTCAACTGTATTTTTATATATAAGTCTTAAAACATTAATTAATCATATATAAGTAAAATTAACATGATTATGCTAAACTTAATTATATATTTTTTAGCTTCATCGCCAACATTTTAAAAGATGGCGATGCATCGTCAACATTTGATACTTTGGTGATGAAGATAAAATATTATTATAATTCTCTAAAAAGCATCAAAATAAATATCAACTGCAATATGAAGCAATGATTATGTTTACCTCCAATCATTAGGACTCAAGTTAATGACAGCCATGTTCGAAAAGAACAAAATATGGCTTCCATTTTTAATTTTATTTAAATTTACTATATTTTTTTTATTTTTTTAATGCAATAAAAACATACATAAATTCATCCATCTCTTTAAAAGGTCACCAGACAATCATTTCTAAACATTGTCCGTCGACTCCAAATTAATGATCAAATTTCAAATAGAACAAAGAGATTTCAACATGGATATAGAACAAAGATCTAATTATCCCTACTAAATAGAAAGGCTTGATTAATATCATTCAAAAATGTCAAACAGGCACCTTATATATTACACTAGGAATATAACAAAATCCGTTTAGAAAATTAAAGATAAAGTTAGATTAATGATAAATTTCAAAGAAAAAAGTAAAAAAAACCTAAAAATTAAAATATTCTGAATTTTCTAAAATATTCAAGGATATTGATGCATGACATTCTTTAGCAATTAAGTTTAACTATGAGTACTGATATTAATTTATTTAATTTTAATTATTCTCATTTTGAGTGTTGTAATTACTATATTATAATCATAGATTTAAGTTAAATATAAAAAGGTTTGACTTTAATTAACCTGAAACCTAATGAATTTATAATTATATTCGATACTTATAAATAGTAATAATCTTATAAATTCATGTTAGCATTTAATATATATATATAGATTATTAAAAAAAATATTATCTAATTTAATATTTAAATATGAATTGATTGATTGCATTTAATTAAGCTTTAAACTACTTTACAAATTAAAATAGCATTAACAATTGATAATTATATAAACTATAACAATTTGTTAGAGTTTATTATTCCTTGCTTGATTTATAGAATTTATAATTATTTAAATTATATTTATAATAATAATTATAATTAATAAAAAGCAAAAAATTTACAAAGCAACACCTCTTCAATATTACTTTTTAATAATTTTTACTTAATTAAAATATAATTTTATATTTTATCATAATATTCAGCTTCACTATAAATGAAAGAAACATTAACTCCATTACAGTTATTCTAGATCAAACAAATATAATTTTGTCATTTGTACTCTTAGAAAAGGGACTTTTGAAGTCCAAATTGTCACTAAGTGTAGAGATAATGCAAGCAAGTTCTTGGAATATCTCTTGATTAGTGTGAAGAAAGCAGTAGATTCTAGATAAGATACTGTCTCAAAAAATAATATATGATTAAATAAGATGTATTTATTTACTAATTATGGGAGAGATTGATTAAATTAAAATCAATACTGCAGTACAAAGAGGCATTATATTCTTACATTAAAATACAAAATAGTTTATCTAATCCAATTAAATTATACAAAATTTGATAAGTTTATAAAATCAAATTTATATGATTAGTTAGTAAAAATAAATTTTAAAAAATAGATTGAGCAAATCAGAGTTTTAAATTAATCTTAGCAATATCATAGCAGGTAAAACAACACCCCAACCCCCTCAATAAAATAAAATACAAGTAGCTCCTCCATGAAAAGATATAGGACCCTTCAACTACAGTTATAAATCAATATTCGCCTGGGTTTAGTGAGAAGCTGAAAATTTTAACATTAGTAATAAAAATATTTTACTTAACAAAAAACAAATCGTTTACAGTATTTACATTAGCTTTCCTAATTGAATAGAAATGATTGAATTTTCATGGCTACTTAAAAACATTTACTACTTTCTTCTTATGAAATAAATTATGAACACTAGCAATTTAAATAAAATATTAGAAATATCTACTTCAGAGATATGATAGAAATAAAGTGGTGTTAAATTAACTTAAATTTGATAGAGGAGAAACTACGAGCTGGAGTGATTCCCATGTTTAATTGTAATAGTAGCTAAATAACTTAGATAAGACAAATTTCGGAAAAGATTCCATATTTAAAGGAAAGTTTTTATAAATCATTTACTCAAACAAGAATATGAATTGACCAGATGAAAATGAAATTTATCTTGAACTCTTCATTGAAAATAATAAATAATTAAATATAAGTCCTATCAATATAAAATCTAAATTAAACATAATATAACTAACAATTATCATGCTTTAGTTTCTAGGATCAGAGAATAAACAGTCTTAATTAAGTGTTAATGTTTATAATATAAAGCTTTTCTTATATTATCGAGTTTAAGTAGAAAAAGAGCTCAGTGAATCTTAATTGGATATTAAACTATATGTTAGCATTTATATTTAGATATGTGTTGGTAAATTAGTAAAAGAATTGGATGTGTCTACAATTCTATTATCGCCAGTCTAGCTTGACAAATCAGCATTTTTGCAGCAGATACAAGTATAATAATCAGTTATGCAAGCAATTTCCTGAATAATGATTAAACAAAATATGCTTTTTTTCGAATGTACCTTCCCACCTCGAAATTTAAATATAAGTATGAAAGAAACACTTGAAATACAAACTAATAAAACTTTAAGATATAACGACAAGCCTCTATAATTTAAAGGACAACAAGCTTTGCTGCACTAATTTGAGGTTATTCTACAGATCTCTAATCAAAGCACATGGTTGAGAAAAATGATGAATTGAGGGAGAAAATTATTAAAATAAAAAATAAAATATTCAAAATAAAATTAGATATTTATTTATATATTCTAATGGAGAGTAAAAATAGTAAATGAGAAAGTAGAGATTATAAGAAAAGATATGTGTTGATTGGATATGTAAATAAAAGATAGGTAAAACTCATGATAACGAAAGTATACATTTCTTAAACTTCTTCATTGTTATTAATGAAATACTGACCAAAGAGAGCGTAAACTTAAATATTTTTTGTCAATGTTTGAACTAAGAGGATAAGCCAATTACTCCCCAATCAAAGTTAAAATAAAAGATTGAGAAACTTATACATGGATTATAAATTTCAATTAAGAAAATTTTAGTGAAAATTCAAGCATAAAATAAATAAACTCTCGTTTTATTACAAATAAAGAAAGTAAAATTCAGTTTCTTAAGCAGACAAGCTTTAACAGTAGCCATTAAATCAGTCTATACCAAATAAATTAAGGAGGTGATTTTGGAGAGATAATATATCAAATAAAACAAGATAATGATAAATTTGATGATGCAATGAATTGACTAAGAAGATATTTTTAACCATTATAAGCTTGTTAAAATTCATTATCAATTATTAACCTTTGAAAATTAATAATTGTTTTAATTTTAAACTAAAGGAATTTAAAATCTGATATCATTAAATGCAAATATATTTAATTTAAATTGTTAAATGTGTCAAAACAACTCAGTCAATTAATAATCTAAAATAAAAAAATAAAGTAAGATAAGATAATTTCAATCTTAAATATCAAATTATTATTGCTAATGATATTTATAAAGATAATTTAACAATTGAAATTCTAAAATTAATAATGTTTAAGAATTGTGGTTATTAAAATTGTTCTTAATTAACTATCTAAGATTAATATAAATATATTTAAATATAAGTTTCATAATATTCTTATGAAATCTTTATATTATATAATACTCACTACATTGCCTTATATAACATACTGTTTTAGAACTAGTATTAATATAAAACAAATACTGGTCATTAAATAATTAAATTAAAGAATTGTCTGACAAAAAAGAATAATACATTTATTTTATTCCTTCAAACTCATATTATATTTAAGCTTTATTTTTAAAGCCGTTCACTTTATCTCATATAAAATCCCGATTATTTTATCTTTCAATAACAAAGTTTTGTATTTATTCTAATCTACCAATACCAATAAGAGTTTTCAATGATGTTGTTGCTAATTTAAAGTAAAGAAAGCATAAGATTTTGAAACTATAGTCATGAAAAGACTAAATATTTTTGATTTCAAAATTAATAATTTTTTAAAATACTTTCTTAAAGTATGATATTCAAAATTAATTAGATAGAAGAGATCACTGCAATAGAACTTAATTTCTTTTGTGTGATAAAGTATTAAAATAGAAAATCGTCCTTACATAGCTCATGGAACTTTGAATGAAGCATTTGCATATACCAAGGAGCATATATTCCAAAGAAAATATGTTGTTAAACCCAATGATGTAGATACGAGAGGTTCATTCTTTTAAACAGTCACATTTCAATGCAAAAAGGATTCTGCCTTAATGCTTATATGAAAGTTCACCTGAGTTGAATATAATCTGAAGGAAAACTCCATTAAATATTAAGGGATTTAAAAATGCCTAAGAATAAGCAAGAGCTGATAATTGTCCTAGTTTTTGGGAGCAAGAGTTTTAAATTCATTGCAAGCGAGGAAAATCACTCAAGTCTAACAAAATAATTAAGTTTTTAATGACTGATAATATTGAAGCTTCAAGACTTTTTATCAAAATCAATAATGACAATAAATATGGTAGAATGAGAAACTAATGGAAAGCTATAATTACTAATAATCTTTTAATTACTATAGACCAATCAAGAAAAATTCTAATTGCACAAGTTTATTAAAGTTATAAGATAAATAGTATAGAGAACTGCCATAAAAAGTTTTTAAATATCAGGTTGATAATGAATTCGTTGATATAAAAAAACACGTATTGCAATTTTGCGCCATAAAACTTCTCAATAGGACCAACTACGAAGATAATCCGCTTGCCTTTATTAGCTTACTTAAAAATAATTACTGAATTTTTTTGGTATAAAAAAATACATCTAATTATAACTTATTAAAATTGTTAATAAATCATGATTTATAATTTGAAAAATATAGTGAATTAATAATTTAATTTGATTTGATCAGAATACTTATTATAATTAACCAAAATGGAAATATCTAAAAAAACTTCTTGTCTTCTTCATCATCGTCATCGTCCTCATCTTCATGCATTTTTACAGTTTCTTTTTCCCGTCACTGTGTGTCCCTGCGAAGCACCGACCTTGTGGCACCAGAAGTCTTACCAGGTAGGACCACTATATAAAAAAAATTTAAGATATACTTTTTGTAACTTACATTTTATGTGAGTGCTGTTGGTCCACCTGCTTCTGATCTATAAGAATACTTTTTAATATATTAAGTTTTTGATTAAATTTATCAATTTCCTATTATAAATCATAAATACTTGATTTTTTAATTAAAATTAAAACAAATAAAAAGATTTATTTTCTAAGAAGGTGAAATTTATTGTAACAAGTGCATCAACAGTAAGCTTATTCAAAAGTTTTTGGCTAAACTACAAAAATTTGTTAAAAGTATCAATGACTATCCAAAGGAATAAATGATTGGTTGGAAAATGAAGAGGAGCAAGCTAAAGGATAAAATTTAGAAAAATTGTATGCTAATGATGAAGACAATTGATGTAATAATTTACAACAACATATTCTATTACCTATACTTTACTGAAGATATTGTAAAAACTTATTATTGCTGTAGCACTAGCAGCTTATCTTTTAGATGAGTTAACTCCGACTTTAATTTTTCTCTTTATTTTACCTATAATATTTAGCTTCTAATCTTTTCCACTTCATATTGCTTGTTTGTCATCATTTCCTACTTCTTTTTTTTAGCTGACTTTTTACTGTCTTCTTTTTTTCCTAGTTTTCTTGCTTTAGAGTCTTTGTGCTTCCATAACCTCAACTAAGTCATTTTCTTCATCATTGTTTCCTGTATCAGGGATTCTTTAATTACAAAGTGTTGACTCAGTGTCACCAGCAATAGTATGATAAAGTTTACATATAAAATGATTGGTTTTCTCCGGCTTCAAACAGGCAACAACCCTAAATACCAATGTTAATTAATCAAATCTCTTATTTGTAATGTATTCCCATTTATGCTGAAGATATTTGCCTTCATGTCTTTTTCATAGATGACTTTGGAATCTATTTCGGCTACAACGCAACTATTTGTTGATTCAATGGCTTATACTGTTGTAAAGTATAATTCGTCTAGGTATTTTAGAGGTGGCTTCTGTAATAACTTTAAATAATTATTTTTAAATCGAATAATTGCTCAAATATATCAAATATTCAATAAAAATAGTATTTTCATAAAATTCTATAAAAAATTTATCCATAATTCTTTTTGATATACCTATTTAAATGTTAGAATATAAAGAAAAGTAAAACATAAAAAATTGAAAGAAAATAGCAGCCATTTTGAATTTATTTATTTAATTATAATTCCTATTTTATAACATTATTACATCAATTTATTGAATATTAATTATATATTTAGCTATTCAAGAGGTATTAGAGAAAACGATGGTAAAGAAGAGGATAAAATTAACGGGATAATAATTAATTCATGCAGCAATATCAATCGTGAATCTTTCAAATTAAAAATCATTTAAATTAAAAAATAAGCAGAACAAAATATAATTTTCACATATTAAAAATATAAAATGGATTTTATCAAATGTAAATGCTCTCTAAATATACATTTTAGCTAAAGCTATTTCCTCATTTATTTAAAATGTAAACTTCAATATTATTCTCGCATTGAAATACTTGTACTGCAAAATTTTGAAATAATTATTAAGTGAAATCAAAGATGAATTTATATTTTGCATAATAGGATTTTTAACTTGCGGAAGCACTATTAATAAAGTAGTTTCATAAATAAACCAAAAATACATATTAAACTTCAAAGTTCGTTTTCATTTATAGTTATAAATTTTGACTTCGCTGAATAAGAATTAATTTTTAAAAAATGATAAAAAATTATCATAAAAAGTTAATTTATTCACTCCAGTATTTTAGAATATATAAAAGACATTTATATTCCAGATATTTATTCATTATTAATGCATGTATTTTAATTTAGATTTATTAAATATTGAAAGTTTTTGTATTATCAAAGAATTAATTTTACCAATCTTTCTTATTTTATCTATAATAAGCTTCAAAAATGTTTTATTCATAAAGTTATTTCACTATTATTGTTAATATATTAGTAGAACATGGAAAAGATGGTGCTTTCATTAAATAAGCTTTGAAAATGTTAAAGAAAAATAGACAACAAACCAAGCATGTGAGATTGTGGTAGCAGTTGTAAATTCAAAATTGTCAGAAAACCGCAGCTTAGCAATAAGTCAACTCAAAAAAAGTTGTTGGGGAAGCAATACCAACACAATAAAACAGGTAGGGCACGGAGGTTTTATCAATACGAATATATGAAGAAGGTAATTCAGATTCTTTGTCAATGCATCAAAACTCAAAAAAATAGAGTGTTAATTTTTAAATTTACGATATTAACCACATGAACAAAGAATATGAACACTACAGATATATAGTACATTCTTGCTAATACAAGCTTGAAGTGCAGCAAAGAACACATAAAAAGTTATTCACCTACTGCAAAAATAGTCGGCTGATTTGAAAGAGAAACTTAAGGAACTATTGGTTAATATAAAAAATGCAAAGCTTCAAGTCATTCACAACGATATTACCAATTCAAACTAATTCTACTCTGTCATCTCTACTACATGAGTAACGATTGTGATAAGTTATAACAAATAATATGTAGGATGGTGAGAACTAAGTTTACTTATACTTTTTATTATAAATATTGTTATTTATTATTATTACTTAAGTAATATTTATAATACTTTGATTAGAATTGATACATATCTATGATAAAATAATCAATCATATTTTAATATTTCAATTTCAAATGAAAAAAAATAAGTGAATAAATGTGGAAAAAATTGTAGACACCACCAACGTGAATATAGTTAATTGCAAAAAAATAAACTAGTGCTACTATAAACCAAATATTTAAATCCTTTCATACTTATGATTCTTTTTATTAACTATAAAATAAAAGAGAATTTTCACTTAAAAATATATAAATATATATATATATATTATATGTGATGTTTAGGGTAAATTATTTATCTGCTATTAAGTCTTTGTTGAGTCCCTCCCCATAATTCTAACATTATTTGAGAAACCAGCAATTCTCTTCTAAATAATAAAGTGCTCTATGAACGTAAATTTAAATAATAAGCTTAACGTACCAACTTAAACATTAACCTTTCGGACATTATCTCTAGTGAGTCTCTTTATCAATTATTATTTCCATTTTTAAATACATATTCCTTATCATTTTCCTAGACAATTCCATTTGTCTTAATGGTAGTATCTTTTCCAGATTTATTATCCTTCAAAGTAAAGAAGGCTATTTATAAAATATGAGATTATCATTCACATATTGAAGTATGAAATTATTTTTCAATTTGGTATAAATATAAATAATCTATTGATATAATTAACACGTTCTTCAACGAATCCACATGCCCATACTTTAGTTTTTGGATCAAGATTTTTCCTGGCATTAGCAACTATAAGTATAGCTTAAATTGCTTATTTTTAATGACGGTCGAAATCATATAAAATTATTTGATATAATCAACAAAGAGTGATTCACAGTTATGCCTTATTTTTAAACAAATCCTCCTCTATAGTTTTGACAAATACTTTTAAATTAATAGTAAACAAAAATTGAAAGCAAAAATATCTTTATTTTTACTGAAGGATCAATAAGGCAAGTCTTAATAAAGAAAGATAGGGTTAATCGATAGCACCATTGACTAGTTTTAGTATGATACCACATATATTCTCCAGTTTAATATTATAGAATAATAAATCTTGCATTATCTGATGAAAGGAAGATCATCTAAAATAGTGATGGTTAATTTGTTACTACGGATCCCCCCCAGGGGTAGTAACACCCATCTCCCCCATCCGGTACCCCCCCCACTCCCCAATTAAAATATTATATTTTATATGTAAAAAAATGCTCTAAGAGTATTTGTTAGTTACTTTTGAGATATTTATTCATCATTTTTAGTTAAAAAAAAGGAATTTTATACTATAATTTATTTCATCATGGCTTTATAAATTGATTTCAATATAAATTTCTTATAAAGAAAGTTATTACTAACTAATTGTTAGAGAATCAATTAACTTACATCAATCAATTGATATAATTACTAGAATAAAATATAAATTAGAATATTATAGGTCTATATTAAT
>ARYC01018933.1:0-28348 GCA_000711775.1 Oxytricha trifallax
GCTATGAGTGCCATAAGCAATACCCTCATACAAGAGAATTGAAAAAGCATCTATTAAAAGCTCACAAGAAAGATATAGAAGTTTAAAATCATGAAGTTGAGCTGAAGCTTCTAAACAAAAGGAAAGCGAGGGAATATTCTAAGGTCGTAGTGTCTGAATAAGCTAGAGAGATAGAGTACGTTGAGAAAGCACGCAACCAACTGACCTTTGAAATTATTCATTGACAATATATTTATATATACTTATTTTATCGTTATATATGATTTTAATTTTTTATTTAATAGTATAATGCCTCAAATTGAATAATCAATTTTACCTGTCTTTAACACCCTTCATTTCTGTTTATGAGATAACATATATTTATTCTAAGCTATTATTTTTCATAGTTGTTATTATGATTCACTCATTCAAAAATCAGTTAAAATTCCTATAATGAGTGATTTAACAATTAAAAAGATTGGTAAAAAATCAATGTTTATATAATATTTAAGTTAAAATATAATTAAGTAAAACTAAAATTGAATAGTTTAATATACTACTAAATAAATTGTTAAGTTTAAAGAAGCAATATATTATCAATATGTAAAATTATTGAGTTTTACTTTATAATTATAATAGCAATTTAGTAATCTTTATTCATAATAGATTAATTTTTGTTAAAATAAATATCATTAATATTATCATTAATTGAGGATTCAAACAATTCTATCTAGAATTATACTAAGTCTATTTAGATTTATGAGAAGTTTATTAAGAAATATTTTGATTCATAATTTGATTGTAAGGATAATTTATAATCCACAAATTAGCCATATTAGGGATTATTTAGAAAATTGTTCTATTTTTTTTTACTTTGTTTAAATCTAAATAGAATTATAGGAAATTCTAAAAAGAAACTCAGGATTCATATTTTCAAAGATGACTTACTTTAATGATTTATATTATTATTTGTCAATTAAACATTTTTGGTAATTCAACTGTATTTTTATATATAAGTCTTAAAACATTAATTAATCATATATAAGTAAAATTAACATGATTATGCTAAACTTAATTATATATTTTTTAGCTTCATCGCCAACATTTTAAAAGATGGCGATGCATCGTCAACATTTGATACTTTGGTGATGAAGATAAAATATTATTATAATTCTCTAAAAAGCATCAAAATAAATATCAACTGCAATATGAAGCAATGATTATGTTTACCTCCAATCATTAGGACTCAAGTTAATGACAGCCATGTTCGAAAAGAACAAAATATGGCTTCCATTTTTAATTTTATTTAAATTTACTATATTTTTTTTATTTTTTTAATGCAATAAAAACATACATAAATTCATCCATCTCTTTAAAAGGTCACCAGACAATCATTTCTAAACATTGTCCGTCGACTCCAAATTAATGATCAAATTTCAAATAGAACAAAGAGATTTCAACATGGATATAGAACAAAGATCTAATTATCCCTACTAAATAGAAAGGCTTGATTAATATCATTCAAAAATGTCAAACAGGCACCTTATATATTACACTAGGAATATAACAAAATCCGTTTAGAAAATTAAAGATAAAGTTAGATTAATGATAAATTTCAAAGAAAAAAGTAAAAAAAACCTAAAAATTAAAATATTCTGAATTTTCTAAAATATTCAAGGATATTGATGCATGACATTCTTTAGCAATTAAGTTTAACTATGAGTACTGATATTAATTTATTTAATTTTAATTATTCTCATTTTGAGTGTTGTAATTACTATATTATAATCATAGATTTAAGTTAAATATAAAAAGGTTTGACTTTAATTAACCTGAAACCTAATGAATTTATAATTATATTCGATACTTATAAATAGTAATAATCTTATAAATTCATGTTAGCATTTAATATATATATATAGATTATTAAAAAAAATATTATCTAATTTAATATTTAAATATGAATTGATTGATTGCATTTAATTAAGCTTTAAACTACTTTACAAATTAAAATAGCATTAACAATTGATAATTATATAAACTATAACAATTTGTTAGAGTTTATTATTCCTTGCTTGATTTATAGAATTTATAATTATTTAAATTATATTTATAATAATAATTATAATTAATAAAAAGCAAAAAATTTACAAAGCAACACCTCTTCAATATTACTTTTTAATAATTTTTACTTAATTAAAATATAATTTTATATTTTATCATAATATTCAGCTTCACTATAAATGAAAGAAACATTAACTCCATTACAGTTATTCTAGATCAAACAAATATAATTTTGTCATTTGTACTCTTAGAAAAGGGACTTTTGAAGTCCAAATTGTCACTAAGTGTAGAGATAATGCAAGCAAGTTCTTGGAATATCTCTTGATTAGTGTGAAGAAAGCAGTAGATTCTAGATAAGATACTGTCTCAAAAAATAATATATGATTAAATAAGATGTATTTATTTACTAATTATGGGAGAGATTGATTAAATTAAAATCAATACTGCAGTACAAAGAGGCATTATATTCTTACATTAAAATACAAAATAGTTTATCTAATCCAATTAAATTATACAAAATTTGATAAGTTTATAAAATCAAATTTATATGATTAGTTAGTAAAAATAAATTTTAAAAAATAGATTGAGCAAATCAGAGTTTTAAATTAATCTTAGCAATATCATAGCAGGTAAAACAACACCCCAACCCCCTCAATAAAATAAAATACAAGTAGCTCCTCCATGAAAAGATATAGGACCCTTCAACTACAGTTATAAATCAATATTCGCCTGGGTTTAGTGAGAAGCTGAAAATTTTAACATTAGTAATAAAAATATTTTACTTAACAAAAAACAAATCGTTTACAGTATTTACATTAGCTTTCCTAATTGAATAGAAATGATTGAATTTTCATGGCTACTTAAAAACATTTACTACTTTCTTCTTATGAAATAAATTATGAACACTAGCAATTTAAATAAAATATTAGAAATATCTACTTCAGAGATATGATAGAAATAAAGTGGTGTTAAATTAACTTAAATTTGATAGAGGAGAAACTACGAGCTGGAGTGATTCCCATGTTTAATTGTAATAGTAGCTAAATAACTTAGATAAGACAAATTTCGGAAAAGATTCCATATTTAAAGGAAAGTTTTTATAAATCATTTACTCAAACAAGAATATGAATTGACCAGATGAAAATGAAATTTATCTTGAACTCTTCATTGAAAATAATAAATAATTAAATATAAGTCCTATCAATATAAAATCTAAATTAAACATAATATAACTAACAATTATCATGCTTTAGTTTCTAGGATCAGAGAATAAACAGTCTTAATTAAGTGTTAATGTTTATAATATAAAGCTTTTCTTATATTATCGAGTTTAAGTAGAAAAAGAGCTCAGTGAATCTTAATTGGATATTAAACTATATGTTAGCATTTATATTTAGATATGTGTTGGTAAATTAGTAAAAGAATTGGATGTGTCTACAATTCTATTATCGCCAGTCTAGCTTGACAAATCAGCATTTTTGCAGCAGATACAAGTATAATAATCAGTTATGCAAGCAATTTCCTGAATAATGATTAAACAAAATATGCTTTTTTTCGAATGTACCTTCCCACCTCGAAATTTAAATATAAGTATGAAAGAAACACTTGAAATACAAACTAATAAAACTTTAAGATATAACGACAAGCCTCTATAATTTAAAGGACAACAAGCTTTGCTGCACTAATTTGAGGTTATTCTACAGATCTCTAATCAAAGCACATGGTTGAGAAAAATGATGAATTGAGGGAGAAAATTATTAAAATAAAAAATAAAATATTCAAAATAAAATTAGATATTTATTTATATATTCTAATGGAGAGTAAAAATAGTAAATGAGAAAGTAGAGATTATAAGAAAAGATATGTGTTGATTGGATATGTAAATAAAAGATAGGTAAAACTCATGATAACGAAAGTATACATTTCTTAAACTTCTTCATTGTTATTAATGAAATACTGACCAAAGAGAGCGTAAACTTAAATATTTTTTGTCAATGTTTGAACTAAGAGGATAAGCCAATTACTCCCCAATCAAAGTTAAAATAAAAGATTGAGAAACTTATACATGGATTATAAATTTCAATTAAGAAAATTTTAGTGAAAATTCAAGCATAAAATAAATAAACTCTCGTTTTATTACAAATAAAGAAAGTAAAATTCAGTTTCTTAAGCAGACAAGCTTTAACAGTAGCCATTAAATCAGTCTATACCAAATAAATTAAGGAGGTGATTTTGGAGAGATAATATATCAAATAAAACAAGATAATGATAAATTTGATGATGCAATGAATTGACTAAGAAGATATTTTTAACCATTATAAGCTTGTTAAAATTCATTATCAATTATTAACCTTTGAAAATTAATAATTGTTTTAATTTTAAACTAAAGGAATTTAAAATCTGATATCATTAAATGCAAATATATTTAATTTAAATTGTTAAATGTGTCAAAACAACTCAGTCAATTAATAATCTAAAATAAAAAAATAAAGTAAGATAAGATAATTTCAATCTTAAATATCAAATTATTATTGCTAATGATATTTATAAAGATAATTTAACAATTGAAATTCTAAAATTAATAATGTTTAAGAATTGTGGTTATTAAAATTGTTCTTAATTAACTATCTAAGATTAATATAAATATATTTAAATATAAGTTTCATAATATTCTTATGAAATCTTTATATTATATAATACTCACTACATTGCCTTATATAACATACTGTTTTAGAACTAGTATTAATATAAAACAAATACTGGTCATTAAATAATTAAATTAAAGAATTGTCTGACAAAAAAGAATAATACATTTATTTTATTCCTTCAAACTCATATTATATTTAAGCTTTATTTTTAAAGCCGTTCACTTTATCTCATATAAAATCCCGATTATTTTATCTTTCAATAACAAAGTTTTGTATTTATTCTAATCTACCAATACCAATAAGAGTTTTCAATGATGTTGTTGCTAATTTAAAGTAAAGAAAGCATAAGATTTTGAAACTATAGTCATGAAAAGACTAAATATTTTTGATTTCAAAATTAATAATTTTTTAAAATACTTTCTTAAAGTATGATATTCAAAATTAATTAGATAGAAGAGATCACTGCAATAGAACTTAATTTCTTTTGTGTGATAAAGTATTAAAATAGAAAATCGTCCTTACATAGCTCATGGAACTTTGAATGAAGCATTTGCATATACCAAGGAGCATATATTCCAAAGAAAATATGTTGTTAAACCCAATGATGTAGATACGAGAGGTTCATTCTTTTAAACAGTCACATTTCAATGCAAAAAGGATTCTGCCTTAATGCTTATATGAAAGTTCACCTGAGTTGAATATAATCTGAAGGAAAACTCCATTAAATATTAAGGGATTTAAAAATGCCTAAGAATAAGCAAGAGCTGATAATTGTCCTAGTTTTTGGGAGCAAGAGTTTTAAATTCATTGCAAGCGAGGAAAATCACTCAAGTCTAACAAAATAATTAAGTTTTTAATGACTGATAATATTGAAGCTTCAAGACTTTTTATCAAAATCAATAATGACAATAAATATGGTAGAATGAGAAACTAATGGAAAGCTATAATTACTAATAATCTTTTAATTACTATAGACCAATCAAGAAAAATTCTAATTGCACAAGTTTATTAAAGTTATAAGATAAATAGTATAGAGAACTGCCATAAAAAGTTTTTAAATATCAGGTTGATAATGAATTCGTTGATATAAAAAAACACGTATTGCAATTTTGCGCCATAAAACTTCTCAATAGGACCAACTACGAAGATAATCCGCTTGCCTTTATTAGCTTACTTAAAAATAATTACTGAATTTTTTTGGTATAAAAAAATACATCTAATTATAACTTATTAAAATTGTTAATAAATCATGATTTATAATTTGAAAAATATAGTGAATTAATAATTTAATTTGATTTGATCAGAATACTTATTATAATTAACCAAAATGGAAATATCTAAAAAAACTTCTTGTCTTCTTCATCATCGTCATCGTCCTCATCTTCATGCATTTTTACAGTTTCTTTTTCCCGTCACTGTGTGTCCCTGCGAAGCACCGACCTTGTGGCACCAGAAGTCTTACCAGGTAGGACCACTATATAAAAAAAATTTAAGATATACTTTTTGTAACTTACATTTTATGTGAGTGCTGTTGGTCCACCTGCTTCTGATCTATAAGAATACTTTTTAATATATTAAGTTTTTGATTAAATTTATCAATTTCCTATTATAAATCATAAATACTTGATTTTTTAATTAAAATTAAAACAAATAAAAAGATTTATTTTCTAAGAAGGTGAAATTTATTGTAACAAGTGCATCAACAGTAAGCTTATTCAAAAGTTTTTGGCTAAACTACAAAAATTTGTTAAAAGTATCAATGACTATCCAAAGGAATAAATGATTGGTTGGAAAATGAAGAGGAGCAAGCTAAAGGATAAAATTTAGAAAAATTGTATGCTAATGATGAAGACAATTGATGTAATAATTTACAACAACATATTCTATTACCTATACTTTACTGAAGATATTGTAAAAACTTATTATTGCTGTAGCACTAGCAGCTTATCTTTTAGATGAGTTAACTCCGACTTTAATTTTTCTCTTTATTTTACCTATAATATTTAGCTTCTAATCTTTTCCACTTCATATTGCTTGTTTGTCATCATTTCCTACTTCTTTTTTTTAGCTGACTTTTTACTGTCTTCTTTTTTTCCTAGTTTTCTTGCTTTAGAGTCTTTGTGCTTCCATAACCTCAACTAAGTCATTTTCTTCATCATTGTTTCCTGTATCAGGGATTCTTTAATTACAAAGTGTTGACTCAGTGTCACCAGCAATAGTATGATAAAGTTTACATATAAAATGATTGGTTTTCTCCGGCTTCAAACAGGCAACAACCCTAAATACCAATGTTAATTAATCAAATCTCTTATTTGTAATGTATTCCCATTTATGCTGAAGATATTTGCCTTCATGTCTTTTTCATAGATGACTTTGGAATCTATTTCGGCTACAACGCAACTATTTGTTGATTCAATGGCTTATACTGTTGTAAAGTATAATTCGTCTAGGTATTTTAGAGGTGGCTTCTGTAATAACTTTAAATAATTATTTTTAAATCGAATAATTGCTCAAATATATCAAATATTCAATAAAAATAGTATTTTCATAAAATTCTATAAAAAATTTATCCATAATTCTTTTTGATATACCTATTTAAATGTTAGAATATAAAGAAAAGTAAAACATAAAAAATTGAAAGAAAATAGCAGCCATTTTGAATTTATTTATTTAATTATAATTCCTATTTTATAACATTATTACATCAATTTATTGAATATTAATTATATATTTAGCTATTCAAGAGGTATTAGAGAAAACGATGGTAAAGAAGAGGATAAAATTAACGGGATAATAATTAATTCATGCAGCAATATCAATCGTGAATCTTTCAAATTAAAAATCATTTAAATTAAAAAATAAGCAGAACAAAATATAATTTTCACATATTAAAAATATAAAATGGATTTTATCAAATGTAAATGCTCTCTAAATATACATTTTAGCTAAAGCTATTTCCTCATTTATTTAAAATGTAAACTTCAATATTATTCTCGCATTGAAATACTTGTACTGCAAAATTTTGAAATAATTATTAAGTGAAATCAAAGATGAATTTATATTTTGCATAATAGGATTTTTAACTTGCGGAAGCACTATTAATAAAGTAGTTTCATAAATAAACCAAAAATACATATTAAACTTCAAAGTTCGTTTTCATTTATAGTTATAAATTTTGACTTCGCTGAATAAGAATTAATTTTTAAAAAATGATAAAAAATTATCATAAAAAGTTAATTTATTCACTCCAGTATTTTAGAATATATAAAAGACATTTATATTCCAGATATTTATTCATTATTAATGCATGTATTTTAATTTAGATTTATTAAATATTGAAAGTTTTTGTATTATCAAAGAATTAATTTTACCAATCTTTCTTATTTTATCTATAATAAGCTTCAAAAATGTTTTATTCATAAAGTTATTTCACTATTATTGTTAATATATTAGTAGAACATGGAAAAGATGGTGCTTTCATTAAATAAGCTTTGAAAATGTTAAAGAAAAATAGACAACAAACCAAGCATGTGAGATTGTGGTAGCAGTTGTAAATTCAAAATTGTCAGAAAACCGCAGCTTAGCAATAAGTCAACTCAAAAAAAGTTGTTGGGGAAGCAATACCAACACAATAAAACAGGTAGGGCACGGAGGTTTTATCAATACGAATATATGAAGAAGGTAATTCAGATTCTTTGTCAATGCATCAAAACTCAAAAAAATAGAGTGTTAATTTTTAAATTTACGATATTAACCACATGAACAAAGAATATGAACACTACAGATATATAGTACATTCTTGCTAATACAAGCTTGAAGTGCAGCAAAGAACACATAAAAAGTTATTCACCTACTGCAAAAATAGTCGGCTGATTTGAAAGAGAAACTTAAGGAACTATTGGTTAATATAAAAAATGCAAAGCTTCAAGTCATTCACAACGATATTACCAATTCAAACTAATTCTACTCTGTCATCTCTACTACATGAGTAACGATTGTGATAAGTTATAACAAATAATATGTAGGATGGTGAGAACTAAGTTTACTTATACTTTTTATTATAAATATTGTTATTTATTATTATTACTTAAGTAATATTTATAATACTTTGATTAGAATTGATACATATCTATGATAAAATAATCAATCATATTTTAATATTTCAATTTCAAATGAAAAAAAATAAGTGAATAAATGTGGAAAAAATTGTAGACACCACCAACGTGAATATAGTTAATTGCAAAAAAATAAACTAGTGCTACTATAAACCAAATATTTAAATCCTTTCATACTTATGATTCTTTTTATTAACTATAAAATAAAAGAGAATTTTCACTTAAAAATATATAAATATATATATATATATTATATGTGATGTTTAGGGTAAATTATTTATCTGCTATTAAGTCTTTGTTGAGTCCCTCCCCATAATTCTAACATTATTTGAGAAACCAGCAATTCTCTTCTAAATAATAAAGTGCTCTATGAACGTAAATTTAAATAATAAGCTTAACGTACCAACTTAAACATTAACCTTTCGGACATTATCTCTAGTGAGTCTCTTTATCAATTATTATTTCCATTTTTAAATACATATTCCTTATCATTTTCCTAGACAATTCCATTTGTCTTAATGGTAGTATCTTTTCCAGATTTATTATCCTTCAAAGTAAAGAAGGCTATTTATAAAATATGAGATTATCATTCACATATTGAAGTATGAAATTATTTTTCAATTTGGTATAAATATAAATAATCTATTGATATAATTAACACGTTCTTCAACGAATCCACATGCCCATACTTTAGTTTTTGGATCAAGATTTTTCCTGGCATTAGCAACTATAAGTATAGCTTAAATTGCTTATTTTTAATGACGGTCGAAATCATATAAAATTATTTGATATAATCAACAAAGAGTGATTCACAGTTATGCCTTATTTTTAAACAAATCCTCCTCTATAGTTTTGACAAATACTTTTAAATTAATAGTAAACAAAAATTGAAAGCAAAAATATCTTTATTTTTACTGAAGGATCAATAAGGCAAGTCTTAATAAAGAAAGATAGGGTTAATCGATAGCACCATTGACTAGTTTTAGTATGATACCACATATATTCTCCAGTTTAATATTATAGAATAATAAATCTTGCATTATCTGATGAAAGGAAGATCATCTAAAATCAGTGATGGTAATGTTACTACCGAATCCCCCCAAGGGGTACCCCATCCCCCCACCGCAACCCCCCCCACCCCAATTAAAATATTATATTTTATATGTAAAAAAATGCTCTAAGAGCATTTGTTAGTTACTTTTGAGATATTTATACATCAATTTTAGTTAAAAAAAAGGAATTTTATACAATAATTTCATCATGGCTTTATAAATTGATTTCAATATAAATTTCTTATAAAGAAAGTTATTACTAACTAATTGTTAGAGAATCAATTAACTTACATCAATCAATTGATATAATTACTAGAATAAAATATAAATTAGAATATTATAGGTCTATATTATTTGTATATAAATATAGAGAAGAAATAATTTGTAATCAAAGATAATTCTTATTAAAAAAATTATTTTCTATATTGTGATATACTTTCATTTATTTTTTACTTTTTATTATTTTTAAAAAAAAACAACAACATATTAGATATTTAGATAATTTTGGTTTTATTTTGAAATTTTTTAGATTTATATTTATTCTAAAATTAAAAAATTACTATTAGTTAACATTTTTGGAATTAGTAAATATGAAATAATAAAATAAAATTAGATTATTAAATTGCTTAATTAGTTTTCATTCATCTTATTTTTGATAATGTCTCAAATTTTTTGGATCAGTCCTATAGAATTAATTGCATTTTAAATTTAAGGGCAAATCTACTTATTCAGCTATTTTAATATAAACAGCTCCTTTGTGTATTAATTTTATTGTGCATATGATTCTATAAACTTTATTTTTCCCTAACATTCCTGTTACTAATTTAATTTCATTCTAATTAGTAATTTTGATTTTATCTATCAGTACACAAATTTCTCCCTCCTTGAACAAGTTTGATATTTAAACACGCTTGTTTATAACTTTTTCCCTATTTTCTTTACATTATTACCAGAGTTGTTGGTCTTAAGAATGAAATAATACAACTGGCTTGTATTTTGTAGTAGAATGTATCTGATTGTTATACTTACTTAAGTAATCTCTAACAGCATCTTTTATTTAAAATGAATCATGTTATTGGAATCGCATCCATAATCGGAGAACAAGAAATCATTTTTTAAAAAATATTTTTACAATAATTATTAATCTCTTTGAGGTTTTTGGATAATTTTATAGAGTAAATTTAATAATTAAATTGAAATGTCTTTTTCATTTACCATTTTCATAATTGAATAAAAAAGTTATTTTCATTTTATAAGAAAGTATTATATAATATGCAATATTTTGAACATTATGTATCAATGGCTAAAAAATACTTTATATTCTTGAACAATTTTCAAAATTTTTTAAGAGTAGAATTTTATTTATCTTTATAAAATTGGAATTTTATTGAAGAGATATACCTGGGGTAGATATTATATTATATGTTATTAGTGGTAAATTTGTAATAAGCCTCTTTTAATACCTTTGTTAAATGCTTCCACGCACCCTTAAGCCTTTGGGTTGTAAGGTCTAGACGTTAAATGCTCTAGATTTTGGTAATTTTGAACAAGGTCGATCATTAGTTAATTCTTGAATTCTAATCCATTGTCTGTTTGAATTATTCTAGGAATCCCAAACTATATTATAAATTTCTTAATTTATTTGATTACTATTTATGCACTCTTATCTTTTATTGGTGTAGCATATGCAAATTTTGAAAAGTGGTCCACAAAACAAATTAAAAAGGGGTATTCATCATTCAGATGTTTTATATTTGTTAGATCAATTTATACTCTTTCCAGTGGCTTTGTTGAATCAATAGGTTAAAATTCTTTATTTATTATCTTGTCGAAATTACTAATTTAAATGCATCCTTGACAGTTTTTAACATACTTTGTTATATCAGTTTCCATTCCATAGTAATTAATGTTTAAAGTGTTTTTTATAAAATTAGGTAAAATATGAAAATTTACATAATAAAATAATTATAGGTTATTTTTATAATTCTAGTCATTTTATTAAATTTTGTTATTCATGAATGCTTAAAAAAATCTAATTAAATTTGTAGTGATTTGTAAATTTGTTTATTTACACTTATACGGGAACTATATATAACGATATCCAATCGCTTAAATAATTCTATTTTGTCTATTTAAATTTATTAGTAATTAGATTATAATATATTGATCTATTATGAATATAAATATTTATTATTTTAAAAATACACAAGTACAAGTATTTTACAATTGAATACAATTTCGATTAATTTTACTTAATCAAGAGTTTGATGTACATTATAATGCAAACCTGTTTTATTTTATTATCTATGGCCTTTACTTATTATATCAGCTATTTCATGTATATAGGGAAGAACATAAAACTTTTCATCTTATCTATTTTACAGATCTTTAATAACGTAAAATGAATCACTTACATCACTTAATTTTTATTTTGAGTAATGCGGTTAATATAATTTTGCTGTAGTTTGCAATTGTAATTTAAGGGCTTTATAAGTATTTCTGTTTTTATTACCTTTTTCAGGATTGATTTTATTTACTGAGTAATCTATAAGGTTTTAATATCTTATCGCACTTTTTTGAATTAGTTAAATTCTTTAAATTTTCATAAAATAAAAATATTAAATTTAATATTATTAAATAGAGATTAAATATATGATACTTACAATTAAGAAAAAAAACTCATACTATATTAATTTTATATAGACTAAAAAAATAGCTATAATATATGTTATAAAAATTGCCTTAATTAGTATACATCTTAAACATAATTTTGAAATTATGAGTATATATATTATAAGAGTAAATGATTTCATATTAATTTAAGTTTTACAATTTAAATGGTAAGAACTAAATTTTATCAGTCTCTTTGCTAAATATGCACCATGAAATTACATTACAATATCATTAAGATTACATGATTAAAAATATAACATCTATCTTGAACTTAATAAATGGTTAAGTTTCACTTTCACAAATTTACTAAATTTATAATATATAATTTTTTTAAAATATAAATTGTACAATCCAATTGTTTCTTTACTTTAATTTAATATAAATTTTGTTGATAATTATTATATTTTTACTAAAGAGGTGGATATATTTTAATTTCGGTATGATGATATTTACTAATTTCATTCTTAAAGTGATCGTAAATAAGTTTTGAATCTAACTCCTTTTTTTAATCTATCTTTAAATCAGTAAACTCTTTAGAGCTAGTGACAACAAGCTATTGAAATTAAATAATCAATTTTTTAATCCATTAATCATTATTAATATTTTCTTCTTGTTTGTTCTTAATTGACAATTCTTACTGTTTTTTTTACTAATAATACTTATCATTCATATCAATAATTGCATTAAAATGATTATCCCTATAATTTATTCTTATTATATCTGAATAAATATTCTCATTAATTATCTATATTGGTAACACTATTGTTTCGTTTTTTTGGCATTAAAAATATGTATCTAAGATTCGTAAATATGACTTAAAGCTTTAAGCTCAATAAAACCTCCCCATTAATATTCTTGTTTCATGTAATTGATATACTATTAAAAATTTCTATTTGAATGTTTACATACTGCATCATCGTACAAGTCCCTATTATTTTCTATATAGCTCATACAAAAATGTCTCAATGCTGAATGCTATTATTCAGGTTACTTTAAAGATGTTAAAATGGCCCTAAATAAACAATTGCCATCACCTTAAACTTGTTTAATTCTCAATGATTCGAGTTCTTTATAGTAGTTTGTAGTTTCATTAAATACTTTGTTTTCAATATTAGATATTTATTCTAAAATATCACTATATTGTGATAAACTATCACATATGTTAGAGTCAGAGCTTTCAGTATCATCTAAAACATCTTTGATAGAAACTTTAGAAATTTAATTAAGTCTTGTATCTATCTAACATTTTTCATTTTATTGAATATTTTTAGTTGTTATTTATTTATCATAACTTTTTGCTTTAATTGCGTTTTGTTATTCTAACAATTATGAGTTGCTATTTTTGAAAATATCTTATAATTAAATTTCTTATGATTGTTCATTAAAAATGTAATCTTAGTCATTTAAACTTTTGTTTTATTTCTTATTTTTTCTCTAGCTGTTATTTAACAATCTCTGTTTAACACCTGCACTTTAAAGTTTCTCTAATGATGTTTCATCAAGTTTCCTTTTCTTGTTATTGTTCTTTTTTTTAGCCCCCATTTATTATATATAAATGTAAAAACGGGTATAGTAATAAGGATATTAAATTTATAAATCCTTATTAACTTTTTGTATATTAAAATAAATTCTTAATATTATATTATTATTAATAGAATAATAAATTTTAATATTATTTTTTTTAAATAAATGATTAAAAAAAAATTATTTATACCTTATATATTATTATAGTATAGTTTAATTTCTTATTAAATACTCAAGTCTTCTTATAGTTTAAATTTGTAGCATTATTTAATTAAAATTACATATAATAAATAAAAATTATTAAAATAAATTAATATCGTAAAAAACAGATTTTTTAAAAATTATATTGTTCTATATATTATGAAAAAACTTTATTAGAAATTTATATTGAAATCAATTTATAAAGCCATGATGAAATAAATTATAGTATAAAATTCCTTTTTTTTAACTAAAACTGATGTATAAATATCTCAAAAGTAACTAACAAATACTCTTAGAGCAAGTTTTTACATAGAAAATATAATATTTTAATTGGGGGTGGGGGGGGTAACGGGGGGTATGGGGAATGGAGGGGGGATGGGGTGCCCCCTGGGGGGAATCTCGGTATGTAACAGGTTAATCATTATAAATTTAAATGAAAGAAATGGCCACTAAGCGGGAAGAGTCTGTTGTTTGAATCTGATGATCTTAAGCTGCTTAACTTTTTATCTGATCTTTATTTTCTTCCCCAGGAATATTTACTTTGATTATTAATTTAGATTTTTATTATTAAAATATTCAAATTATTATATTAAATTTATATTCATACCAGCTTGATTTAAATCATCTGGATAATACTTATTTATATAAAGTCTTTACATGATAATATTTAATTTTTCAATGTTAGTGATGGTTATGTTTAGTGTATTATCAACTATACTATGAATTATTCTTATAAATTCCAAACAAGCATCATAACTAACACTTTTAGTTAATAGAAGATTCATTGAAGAAAAAAATCACAATTAAAATATATAAGCATTTTTTAATATTCTGTGTTATTATTTTATTTAAATTTATTATTTTCTAGTTGCTTTCACATTAAGTATATATACTTCGAAAACTATAAGTATAATTTAAACTTTGAAACATCTGATAAAAATGAGTGCTGTAAAAAAGTAGTTGATTGACTTTACCACATTAATGCCATTCGTTTTTTCGCTTATCACATTGTTTTATCAAATCAACAAGTAATTTTAAAAATGTTTCAATTTATCAAATATATTCATAAACAAAAATGTATATATCTCTAATTTTGCTAGGTAGTATATATTGAATTTGTTTCATAATTTATACTTGAAAATTGTTTTTGTTTTCGGATATGTTTATAAATTAGCTCATTTAAATAGGTTAAAATAAATAAGTTATTATAAATGCTATATCAATTATATTTAAAAAGATTATCTCATAAAAACAAACGTTATCTCTCAGTCTTTATAATTGCAGATGAAGCTTTTGATATTGAGGCAGGCCTATAAAGGATTAATTTGTTCATATTACTTGGCAAAAGTATATTCAAAGCAATGAGCAATTTTATAGTATTTAAATTATATATCAAATCCCTAATAGAACTACATGAATCAATATGTTCAATAATATATAATTTAAGCAAAAGTAACTATGGATGTTTACACAGAAAACACATTAACTGGAGTTTCAAATTAGCTAAAATTCATAGAAATTGAAGAATGATTATTTTTTACGTACAAATCCATTAAATATACTCTATTAGTTTCCCATTTATATTTTAATAGTCTCTTATCAGTTTATCAAGTTTTACGACATTTTTCTTAAGGCACTCTCTCCGAACAGTTGCTTTAAATCATTGAGACTCTGAATTACAGTCGTGATTCTTTTCGGAGTCTGTATCGCTACTATCACCACTTTCTGAATAACTTTTTGTAAATTAAAGCAACAAGTTATTCAAACATTTCAAATCTCTTCTTCATCTTGAATAGCATCTGCTGCTTGAGTAAGTTAGATACTGAAAAATACATTGTCTACAATGCACCCATGATTCTTGAGCTTTTTCCTCTCATTTATAGATATTAGCCTTGGAGATTATTTCACAAGCAATAAGCACTGAAGCATCAATTCTAAACCTGGTATTGTAGACATAGCTTTCCTCTTGAGTTAGTATCAACACCCCCATTTTGCCATGATTCAATTTCTTCTAAAGTGTCTTGAGAGATGCCTGTCTTAACTCTTAATGTTCAAATCTATTCTATCGTGTTTTCACAATGTTCTTCTCATGATCATCACAAAAGATGATGAAAGGAACATCATTATTGCATTCTATGATTTCGTTCTTAATCCCTGAGAGCCTTCCTTTGCACATAAAAGATGATAACATCTTCCCTTAATCTTACCTCAGCTCATGCAATAATTCAGACGCTCTTGTACTTTAGGATTATTGGCTTAATGCACAACTGTGCAAGCACTCTCTGAATCCCCTAATCGCAAATGCCACTGAACATAAAGGAACTAGTCAGTCTTATGTCCTAGATCCCTAGCAACTCAAGATCGTGTCATTAGAATGGATGATTCCAAGAAATTTAATCAAATTCATTCACTATTAAAATGTCATACTATCTTTGAGTAATGTAGTATTTTACAATTGTTTCTTTTTGCAGCTAGATGCCCAATGGTTTTTAAGACTTCTAGGTTCGCATTTTGAGAATTTTTCAGGAACTAATATAAAAATCTTTTTCCAAAGCATGGCAATAACCCTTGGATCTAAGTCTTGTCATATTCAGCTGGCATCTGGATTTAAATGTTGTTTTCAATCTGATTCAAACAATTGCTTCTTTTGTTCATTATTAAGAAAGTATTGAAATGTAGAAAAACCAAATGCAGTGAGAAGTTTCAGAATTAATTTTATTTTATTATGATTATATTATTCAGTGTTTCTTATTAAAAAAAGTAATAAAGATAAAATGAAAGGTGAGAATACTTGTATTGGAGCAAGAGTAAAATAAAATAAACTAAAAATTGCGATTATAATACGGGAATAATATAGATATAGTCAAATAAAATAATCATAGTTATCAGCAGTTTACTGTCAAGAATTAACAATAGATTCCTGATTAGTTATATTTTTTGGGGGCAATATTACTAGAATCGCTGTGATTAGATTATTGTAAGAAAGACATTCCATAGTTCTTGGAATACCACTTATTTTCCTCTCAATCTTTCTCCTTTTTCATACAATTCTTCTAGAGCACTTGTTAATGAGGTAATAAGTCGGAAATTTATAGCAACAATTATATTATAACTTATTACTATGACACGAGTTGAGAGGTAACCAGGATAAACTATAATATGAGAAGTAAATTCGCAATAAAGTTATCCAGGCATTCAATCCTGGAGAACCGAAGTCAGTTTTGCTTTAAAGATTGGAATGATACTATACTTTATTTAAAGTAATCAGTATACTTTGATTCATCAACCAATTCAACTTCAAAATTATAAAAACTGCAATCAAATTTTAATAATTTTGCCATAAATAGCTGAAAATTTAAATTTACTTTCTTCAATCTTCAATTCAAGGCAGAAGAAGTTAAATATAAACGCTAAAAAAGCTAAAATATAAGTGAATAATTATAAGCAATGCTAATTCCTCGATTTTGAACATGCTGTACAGTCTCAGATACTCTCATTATTGTTGAATAGGATTAAGTTTAAATTGTATTAAATACAGACAAATAGGCAACTTATAAAGCTTTTAAAATTCATATTGATTTTCAAAATAAAATAAACACTAAAGTCTACTTACTTGATTAAATATATTGAGAGAAGCTTAATGTAATTGCTTATACTTTTAGTTAACTACTAAATTAAATATCTACTTTACTCCTTTTTAAATATAGCGTAGTGTTGAACATATCAATACATGAATCTTTAAATGTTTTAGAAATTCAAACCTTTAGTTTTTGCAAATCTAACTTTAAAAATAAAGAACAAGGGATTCATTTAGGTCACTCCTTGAAGAGATATTATTTTATATTCTTTGAAGAAAAAAACAACAACAGATTTTCTTTAAAAATAACTGCCATTAATTTGCTTATTAATATTATAATTATGATTAATAATAATTAAAGAAATATACAGTTAAATATGAAAAAATGATTTATGACTAAAGTTTTGTGATTTATTAATGTTTTTCAAAAAATAATGTATAAATAAAAAAATGAAAAGCCTCAATTAATTTTTAAAATTTGCATAATTATGGCAGTTAATTTTTTGGGAAAATATCTTTTTTATCAAAAATTTTTTTATGATTTTCACTCATCTTTTGAGTGGATGAAATAATACTTATGCTTTACTGTATTTATATTGAGTTGACTTTATATTCTTAATACAGAAATGTGTTTATTTAATAATTCTATAAATTGAAACTAGCTAATTTTATTGTTCTTCAACAATTCTTGAACATTTTTATTAGTATACAACTTCAATTGAAGATATTTTAAGTCCTTTAAAATGGAATACCTATTGTTTTATCTGCAGAAAATACGAATGGAGAGATATTCAATCTAAGTAATTATGAGTTGGAATTCAGGAGTATTCAATTGAATGAATTGAGATTGTATTTTTTCTCTTTACTAGAACGATTTACTTCCTTGGGGTAGTCCTCAATTTCTTTAGGCTTAGATTTTTCTAAGTGAGATCTTTTCCTAGATAATAATTCCAGCTTTTATTGAAATGCTTGTTATAGCTGATTTATTTATGTGGCACTATATTGATGCTCATTTGCGAACATGGACACATACCACTTTTTCAAGCAACTTCTGCTCATTAAAAAGAATCGCAAAATTTATTGCAGTCTTTTGCAGTTCCATTTAGTCCTGTGAATTCAACAATAATTCCATGCACAAGCACATTAATGCTTTCAGATTATCTCAACTTATGCAGAAGCAAGATTATTTACTCCATTATCTCTCGAAAATTGGAATATGTGCCCTGATTCCTATTGTCTAGCAAATGAATCACATCAATAAAATGAAAGCCTTATAGGAAATGCTACTCCTATAAAGAGGACTCGTGAATTTCTTTCTCGAGAATTGTAGCAATTTAGTATCTAGTTTTTAGATAAATAGAGCTTTTTTAAAAGAGAAATCTGTGAGTTCAACAAGTATATGGATTGAATCATTAGGTATGAGTCATTACTTCATCTTAGACCATCCAATAATATTAAATAAATTTTTATTCACCTGCGTGTTGTAGTCTACACCCTCTCTGAAAGTTTTCCTTTCATTTATATTTATCTTTATAAAATTTTTATTATCTATATTTATTAATAACTTAATATTTTTAACTTTAATCCTGAACTTATCATCGTATATTTATTATTGACTTTTCACATTTCATTTTTACTTGCTTAATAATAGGTTAAATAATTGTAAGCAATTCTCGTCCATTTACTCGGAATATTTCAAGATTTCATCAAGAGTGATCTTGTGGTCAGAGTTCCAGAATTTAGAAAATTTTTGAATATTTAAGTAGAAGCATTTAATAATCAACAATAAAGAATACTTATAATTTTTTTTAGAAATTTTATTTAAATTAACAAGCTAAGTCGAAATTTTATTTTTTAGACTTAGCTTGTATAAATAAATTATCTTTAATTTTTAATTTTATAAACTTTCTTATATTAATACCTAGATATATTTTTTAAGAATAATAGTTTTATCCAATAATTATAGTATAATTACACATTTAACAATTTTAATTGGTTACTTTATAGATTATATTATATATGATTTTTATATCTTAAAATTGAATTTACTTTTTAATAAAACCATACTTCATAATAGATTACTAATATTAGTTTACTTCAACTACTTTACCAAACATAATTATTTTTAATATATTATGAATAATAAAATTTAAATTTCACAATTTAGATTTATTTAATCATTCTTTGGAAAATCAAATTAATTTCTATAATTTTATTGAAGCATTTTTTAAAGATCCCCTGTAAAGTCTATTGACCTTCCTGAGAATTAAGATGCAATTCTCATATAGAAAAATTCCCTCAACATTTTTAAATTAAAACAGCTTCACTTTCGCTGAATCCACTTTTTCTAAGTGCTATTGAAAGTTTGGTATGTTCTCCGGTAAAGTGAGAGACTTGAACGATTGAAAAGAATTCAAATCCAGCAGTAGACTAACCAATCCAGCGGTCAATGTTTAGATGTCGGTTTTTTATGATGTAATTACAACCATGACTATTTTCTCAGTCAAAAACTGAAGCAACGACATTGTGTTTTAAGTTTGGATAAAGTGTGTGAATAAGAGTCTGGCCCTTTAAGAATAATTCTTTTATGATCTAGCATGCTGTTAAATGGAATTTCAGTTTTATGGCTGTAAATAATTTGTGGGAGTTCCTCCTCATTACACTTGATCTCCCTATTTTTGAACAATTCTACTTTTTGCTATTGCTAATGCTTGATTTAGGTTTCAACACTCTAGCTTTAAAAATCCTGTCCGAGATGAGCATTGAGATTAACTTCGAAATTATGCTATGCTGAAATTCATCTTCAAAGTCGGGGAAGTGCTGAATGATGAACAATGACAAATACAAAATGTAGTTTTTGGTTTAACTGGCTTAATAGGCACTTGGATTGAAGCTTGCTTCTAGATATTCTTGTGAGCTTTGGATACCAATTCGTATGCAGGGCTTCTTTTGTTTAACATTGAGTCTTCCTTCTTTTTGCTGCTATTCAGATTTTGTTTAAGATTTTGTCTCTTCACTCTAATAAAGTACTTCACAAGATCTCGATCAAGCTCATAGAGAGGGTATAATTTCAACTGTGATTTTAGATATCCTAATAAGTTTATTAGTAGCTATTTGTGATTAACCTTAACATAATTTTCGCTTCTTAGCATGAAACTTAAGCATCTTCCTGATCATAATATTGCTTAATGTCGTTGTAGGTCTTAATATTTCTGACATCACTTCTTTGCTTTTTTGTCCCTTTTGTTAAGTTCTCTCGACAACTTATATATCAATGATGATAGAGATTTTGTTGAGGGCTAGAATGAAAGCATGAGTTATTAATGTCATACTTGATCCTAGGAGCTGCTCATTTTAAGATTTTTGAATCTGTAATTTTATTTTATCTTAATAAATTCAAATATAAATTACTATATTTTGAACTCTAATCTCATTTATGAGTTTAATCAACAAAAGGAGTGAGGTGTGATTAAAAATATTTGCGGCAAATATTTTTCAAAAAATTACAAAAAGGCTCAAAAAGATCACAAAAATTACAACATAAAAATTTCTCATATTATAAAAACGATAACAAAGACACAAAATAAATACTTATTAATATTTTTTTACATTAACAAGAATCATTTCATTTGAAAATGATTTTTTTATATAGCTATGGTAAGCAATAATATTTTTTTTAATTAGCTATAGGTTATTTCAATCATGTAGACAATTTCTCAAAAAAGATCACACCTTCAATTTTAAATGAGTGATAGCTAAGTAGAAAACAGCATTATAAAGATTACACACCACGAGCAAGGGGGAAAGCTTAAGTGTAATATTTAAGATCTACTAATATCAACCGAGATTCGTAAAATTTTTCCTTATTGCATTTATCAAAATTTATTTTTATATATGAGTTAGAGAAATATATAATACGAAATAACTACAGCTATTATAAATATCATAACATTCAGCGAATATAACTACTCGTAAGTGTCAAATAAATAATTTGAACTAGAGATGACAAAATTGAAATGTTTGCTTATTATTTTATACAAAATTACAATTTTTTAATTAGTATATTTAATTGTTTATAGTTTTAACTTTGTGATAATTAAAGTCTTATTAAGTTAATTTACAATTAATTGTTTGAAATTAAGTTAATTTAATATTAAAATTGAAGTTAATATATAAAAAATTTCTGCTCTATTTTTATTCTGATAATAGAATTCTGAATTTAATAAAATTATATAGTTAAGACATCTTACATAAGTAAATTAATTATTCACATTATATCCATCAGAAATGATGTAAAAGTTAGTCCATTTAATTAAATAATCTCAATTATTGAATATATCATAAAATTTTTTCTAAAATATTAAAATTGAGAAAATATAGATTGTAAATATGTAATCTAAAACTATCAATTAAGATAATACAAAAAGAGGGTAAAAGTAGATAAACTTTTTTTTCTTAAATTTGCCTCACTTATAAACAACATTGTTATTTCAAATAAATATAATTTTAATATTATAAATAAAGCTATAACCTCGTTCGCATAAATGAAATCTCATTATTTATTTCTGAAATTCGATTATTCAATAAAAATATGTTAATTAGAGGGGTATTACATGTCACCAATTGTTGAAATCAACAGTGAATATCTCCGAATAGATTTTAAGGGAAACAAGAGGCTTCTGAAAATGGATCAGACAAAGACTGTGATAGTCCCATAGTATGATGAACCTTCAGTAAGACGACTATACTTGCAAGTGTAAAACGATCAAGTGATGAGCATTTACCTGCTTGATATGTCAGATAAATCCAAGCTTATAGACAGACAACACTTTTTCAACATTCTTAATACAATCCAGCTCGAGTACCTTTAACATTTCATCAACAAATCATGAGTAACCAGGAACGGCGTTGATGGTAAAAGCCATAAGAATGATTTCATTCTAATCTCTTATAAATGGTTGCCTTAGGTAACCAGCCACCCATTTATTTCAAGTAACCTATCTATAGCTCTAACTTAATAAATTTAGAAAAATCTGGAGGGATAATCAAAACCCCAAAACCCTCTTCAGTAGTTTGATTGAGTATTTTATTGATAAAAGTAGGCTATTAGAGCATGCTTTATTAGGGTTTTAATATATGGGTTTATGTAGTTGATTATGGTTTTAATGTAATGTAAATTAGTGTTTTAATGAGAGGTTTGGAGTCAGTATATTACAATGAGTATAAAGATCTACTGTTTAAATTGCGTTATAAATGTGATGATTATAGCGATCAACTCAATCATATTTGAAATTACTCGTCTTTAGCAAGGCTACTACATAAATCTCCAGCAATTGCTAGGTCTCACTGTCTATTAGCATTGAATTTAAAGAGATAGCATCTTTTTTCTTAGCTTTAGAGACCTCTTAAATTTTAGCAACATCAGATCGATTATCTTATTAATTTTTAGACTTTTTAATACTTGGCTCATTTCTCTCTGGCATAGAGAACTGTAATGTTTTATCGCCTTTTTCCTTAGCTTCACATCTCTGCTTAATCCATAGCTAACATATATAAAAAGAATGGAATATCTTACAAGACAGTCAATAGTATTAAGAGAGAGATTAACTTTACTGTTAGATATTATAAGACTTAAATGCATAGGGCTTAAGAGCATAATATAAAGTTCATACTCGCTATTGAGGCAGTATTCACCTTTAATACTTTCATATCAGGGTCTGGTATAAGCATACAAGTATTGATTTAAAGGTTAAGGTTTTTTTTAACCCATGCTATTCTTGGTGGAATTGGTAAAAATTTTAAATATTCAAGTGATTTGCCAAATAAATAAAGTTACATTATCTTGTTTATAATATTAAACAATAAATAATTATCTTATTTTAGTTTGATTAATTTTTGTAAGGCAATCGAGAAAAATTGCCGAACTTTTCTTGATTGCCTTACATTTCGATATTTAAAAACTTACATATAATTTAACTTTATTTATTGAATTAATTATTTTGAAATAATATATAATTTATGACTCATTCACTTAAATTAAATTATGAATAAACCTTATAACAATTAACTAAGAAGTATTAACATATTGTATTATAGATATTTTTAATTAATTAAACTTTATTCATTGCTTTATAAATGCATATACTTTAAAAAATCATACTTAAAATAAAGTAATATATAATAGTTTAAAACTCATAAATTAAAATCAAAAATGAGAATAGTTTTTGGCTTAAATGAAGTTTCATTTACTCGTGTTTGATTCGTTTTTACAAAATTACTCAACACATTTAGATATAATTTATTCACAATTTTCACATTCTTAATAAGTCAACTCTTTGACGATAACTATGATAAAATTGTAATTTATTAATTTTAAATTTTTTACTTGTCTTAATCTACAATCTAACATTGTTAATAAGAATAAACTAATTTTATTTCATTGCCATGTTTATCATTATATATGACTATATTAATTTATACTGTCTCATATTTTTTTGCATTTTTTTACCAAATATGTGAAGATAGTGGCCTCGAAACTTATCTAATTTACCCTCGTTCTATATAGACTGATTAATATATTTAGTTCTTGCAATAACTCAGAGACAAGGATGCTGACTAAGAGATTATACTTTTCGTTGATAACTTGTCAGTTCATAAAACTAAAGACTCAAGGAAGGAGTATGAAAGACTAAACATACATAATACCTGTAATAATTGTTCCCTACAATCCTCATTTTAATGAAATTGAATTATATTGGGGGTTATTGAAAGGCCACTACAAGAAACTACTACTCTATTACTTGATGCACGACTAGAAGATAGATACGGTCGATTTTATTAAGAGTCCTGCTAAGGGAGTCAGCGATGATAAAGCCAAAGTATGCGCTTGAGAAGGGAGATTTTGTGTTTATAAATAAGTTTTAGATTTAAGCGAATGAATAAATTCACATATTAAATTAACCCATAAAGGGATTTAGCTTCTCTTTCTTTTCTATCTCTTAAAGCTTGCTTGGGCTTATGTTTCTTCTCTTAGTCCCAGCTCCTGCATCTATGTTAATCACGTCTGCCTTTTATAAATCTTTGTAGAGTCTCTTACTCAGTTCATGTTTACTTGAGACTTTCTCTCTCTGTTTAATTTGCTACGCTCTTTCATCAAATAAATAGCAGTGCCAGGTTTTTGTATAAAATTAGAAGACTAAGCTTACTAGAGATGAAAGGATGCTTCTGCAGTTCCTAGAGCCAGGTGTAGCTGATTTTAATTCCCTGTTTCTCTTTTTCTTTAGGAGAGATGCTATAGCATTTAATGTGAGCTTCTTAAATTAGTTCATTTAAGTATTCAGGTTTCAGAGTTCCAAGAACACCAAAGAAGAAGTTTCTCTCTGGCAACTTATTTGAGAGTTATAGCTTTGATGGAAGGTAGAGAACAACATCTGGATCACTCATAGCATCATCATAGAGATTTGTTACTGAAATTTCAGGATAGTTAGGAATCTCAATCATCCTAATTTCATAGACTTAAAAGCTTTTTTCTCTTCACTCAGCAAGGCCTTTAAGATGAGATTTTAGTTCCCTCCTGAGTTGGCAAGAACAATCCAACTATAGTTAAAAAGTTAATTATAAATAAAACTTACCTTGCTATACCAAGTATCTGTAAAGATCTTCTTTACTCCTAAATTTCCTATTAAATCTTGAGATTAAATTCTTTCATTGCATCATTCATTGATTCCATCTTGCTTCCAGTTTCTATAAATGTTTATGAAATTTAAAATTATGGATATCCATTCTGAATTTACTAAAATTTTATTACTAAATTGTGAGATCCACTTGGAGGTCAACCAGGATCAGATAAATAGATAAAGATGGAGGAGCCTACTCCAAGTTTCAGAGTTTGACTTCCATTTTTACAAACTTTTTCGATTAAATTGTTCCTAACAATAATTAATTTAATTAGGTGTGCTCCTAATTTATTTAAAACTTAATAAGGATAGATAAATTTGAGAGGCTAGGTTGCATGAATCCACTCTAAGGTTGTATGGTTCCAGATGAAGATATCCTGAAGATACCTCAAGGTTGTATGGTTCCACCCCTCAGGTTGTACGGTTCCAGGAAGATATCCTGAAGATATCTCAAAAATTCATGTACCAGTGTATAAAAATTCGATAAGTATGTATAGGGTTCAATTAGAAGTACTAAAGCTGCTTATTCAAACTACTTTGCAAGAATCAACCTAAAGTTGTATGGATCCAGGTTGCATGGCTCCGGCTGTATGACTCCAGGTTGTATGGTTCCAAAAATGCCCTATTTAAGCCGGCGAATTTCATAATTCATTATCACATTAAAAAATTTGCAAATTTGAGGCTAAAACCAAACTTTTGCCTCCTCAATTTTGCTGCCCTAACTTTAGACTCCTCCCTATATTTTATACTCCCCCATCATTTTAACATGCTCCTTCTACTCGGGAGCATTAGGGTCCAGCCGCAGCCTATGGTTGGATACCCTCCATTTAAGAGTTTAATAGTTCTTTAGTAAAGTTTTAAGCAAACGTCTCTGATTTTTAGGGTTTTACGCTTTTAAATTTCAAATACTTCGGCAGTTCAGCAAAAGGCCCTTTTAATCGATAATTTGATCGAAAACACTAATATAGTATGTTGGCTCGTAGAGCATTAGGTATAAACACAGCCTATTGCTGGATAATATGCATAAAAGAGCCCAAACAGTTTTTCAAAAAATTACAGTGATTTTAGGAGGTTCTCAAAGCTTAGAGATAATAAAAAATTTCGGTAATAATTTAAATGAAATGTTGGACCTACTATTACAACATTATGATAAATTACAGCCAGAAGTTGGCTACTATCTTATAATAGGAAAATTTGAGATTGCTATTTGTTTGCGAGTGTTATCGCATTTAAAGAATGCTAATCACAGTACTTGATTATCAAGAATTAAAAATCAAAACTTCCCAAAAGTTAGAACTCAATATTTAAATTAGTAGAAACCCTACTTAAGCGAGGCAGTTTATAATTAAATTTATGATTATCTCTCCGGTTGATTAAGAAGAATTGTAACTTAAAATCAACAGATCGTAGGCTGCGATTCAAGAGGATATTGGAATCCTAGAATCAAAGCCGCTGATCCTTCCCTTGGTGGGTATTGGAAGACACCATTGGAGGCGGTATTCTTCCCAACCTCTAAGTTTGATGTAATGGAACTCATTCTTACGTTGGGTACAGAAGAATACTGAGGAGAAACAATCATCAAAAACATTCTCTTAATCATTTTTATAGAACTTCAGTGCAGAATTAGAAAAGAACATCGGAGGAATCCAATAATTTAAGTAAGTCGAATTAGCAATTATTATTTAATTAATCTCCTTTTAATCATTAATATAGGTAATTTAATCAGAAAACTAAATGCGCGCATTTCAGATTGGGAGATCTTAAGTCTAAATTAATCAAAAGATAATTACTGTCTGCAAGATTCTGCTTAGGTTAGGGAAATTAGGGATTAGGAAGTAATAGGTTAGATTTTATAGGCTGTTTTGATAATCTAATTAGATAAACTGTTATTATTTAAAATTTGTGCATCTTTAAATTAATTGGAGTGGTTTGTATATTTATCATAGGGTTTAGAGTGTAAAAGCATTTCATTATTGTTTTAGATCTATAAAATAATGCTTGAATCAGAGAGATTTTTCATTTTTAGAGTAACAAGTAGTTTTATTAATTATTAGTTAGTTAAAACCTATTATATATCACTTTTCATGTAAATTAATAATTCAGGGATTAAAGCTAATCTAAAGCTTAATTTAAATAAGAGTTAGGTAATTATGATTATGACTACTGAGTTTCTTATGCATAGTGTAGGAATTATAGATAACATAAGTAATCATCATCGCAGTTTAAACTGCTTATAACTTATAATAACTCATTACTTAAGTCAAACTGTAAAACTGACTGCTCCAACAAACTCTTAGGGTTCTGGCATTTCATGCGATGTCAACTGCTTCCTCATTTCTTCATCATACTTATTCACAGTCTTTCTGTATTCTCCCTTGATTTAGCTATAAATTGCGCGTAAGCGATAGTTTGAATAGTGTAATAGTATTGCTTACTCTACCTGTATAAGACTGTCGTTATCAAAGCTGAAGAACCAACCGTCTGAAGGATCGTCAGGATCAAGATTAATATACTATTAGTGCATGTGTGGATCCTCCTTCTTGAATGGGTATATCCATACGTTATGATAGCCACACCACTTATAGATTACCACCACAATTGGTTCACTCGGAGCAACCTCCAGAAGTACAACGTTTGAAAAGCCACTTTGAGGATCCACCTGGAACTTGAAAGTTCGCTTGAAGCGTTCATCGATCACCTATACTTGAGAAATGGGTTAACTTTGATGAGTTGCTCACCTTGTAAATCTCCACGATGTATCACACCAGGTGCATGAGCAGAGTGCTTGAAGGTGAAGCAGTGCTGCTTCGTAAGTTTGCTTGACTTCATTCTTAAGTTT
>ARYC01018934.1:0-10397 GCA_000711775.1 Oxytricha trifallax
AATAGTGTGTTACATTAGTTAATTCTATTTAATCATTCCTATAAGCAAGAAGCTATAAGTAAATAGGCGAAAATAAATTATTTTTTTTTATGAATTAAATAGCAGCCGCAGATCATTTGGAATGGAAATTTGAAAGAATAATTTTCCTTGCCTCTGGATGATTGATTAAGTTTGATTTAATATTCTCACCCATTTCTTCTATGCATTGACATTAACATGAAGGAAAAATTGTTTTCGTTTGTGATCTTTTCACAGATTCTTATTAGCTACTTTTCTTTATATACTTATCAAAGCTTAATGAAGAATATAATAAGGTGAAGTCATTCAAGATCCTACACGATTGCTTGCATTTCAATGCTTATCAATAGAATCTAGTAAGAAAATAATTTGCTTATAATGATTAGAAAAGATTCAGATGAAAAAAGTAAAAGTATTATAGATAATCATCCTTTTAATTTTCATATTCAAATCTCTATTTTTAGAGAATTGTGTATCATCTAGTCGGCAAAAATTGAAACGCAAAGAAATTAAATTGTAGAGAATATTAATTTAGTCCAGCTCTAGCAATTAATTTTAGCCGAAACCAAGTCAATGTCCTCAAATCTGTTGTTGTAAATCTTAGCATTTAAAGATTATTCTCGATTTAGTCATTTAAGACTTCAGAAAAGGAATAGCTAGCTAGGATTTGATTGTTGCTTTTTAAAGGTGTTGAAAGTATCATAAAAGGCGAACTGGGGAAATGAAAAAGTCCAACACTTGACTTCTGCATCAAAATCTATATAGTATATCAACTATGAATTACCCTCTCATAGTTATTACCTTGCTCACTCATCTTTCCTTATCATCTCAATCAAACTTTCGAAGTATTGCTTGTTTGATTAGTGCATGCATAATTTCTTATTTGATAGACTATTTGGACGAAGTAATAATTCCTTTGCCTACTAAGCTTATCTTAAATATCTGGCCTCACATGTCATTCAAGCATCAAAATTGAGGCAAATTAAATCGTACTCTTGAAGAAACCTTCAAGCTTAATATCCTTTGCCAACCCTTAGAAGTTCAATGATATATTCGCATTTTTATAAAGCCCTGCTTAAAATTAAATCACCGCTATTTAACACATACAAAAGCTGTAATGAACATTATTTCTTTATAAAGTTATCTATCTTTGAAATAGACTAAATCCTTTTTGACATCATCGCTAAACATCCTTTAAATCTGCTATAGCTGATGCGCTTAGTTGAATCAATAGAAAAGTTTTCATAAGCGATTCTTCTAAACCTATTGCATAGATAGATATAAGACTGGTATAAAAAATAGTGTGTTACATTAGTTAATTCTTTTGAATCATTCCTATAAGCAAGAAGCTATAAGTAAATAGGCGAAAATAAAATATTTTTTTTATGAATTAAATAGCAGCCGCAGATCATTTGGAATGGAAATTTGAAAGAATAATTTTCCTTGCCTCTGGATGATTGATTAAGTTTGATTTAATATTCTCAACCATTTCTTCTATGCATTGACATTAACATGAAGGAAAAATTGTTTTCGTTTGTGATCTTTTCACAGATTCTTATAAGCTACTTTTCTTTATATACTTATCAAAGCTCAATGAAGAATATAATAAGGTGAAGTCATTCAAGATCCTACACGATTGCTTGCATTTCAATGCTTTTCAATAGAATCTAGTAAGAAAATAATTTGCTTATAATGATTAGAAAAGATTCAGATGAAAAAAGTAAAAGTATTATAGATAATCATCCTTTTAATTTTCATATTCAAATCTCTATTTTTAGAGAATTGTGTATCATCTAGTCGGCAAAAATTGAAACGCAAAGAAATTAAATTGTAGAGAATATTAATTTAGTCCAGCTCTAGCAATTAATTTTAGCCGAAACCAAGTCAATGTCCTAAAATCTGTTGTTGTAAATCTTAGCATTTAAAGATTATTCTCGATTTAGTCATTTAAGACTTCAGAAAAGGAATAGCTAGCTAGGATTTGATTGTTGCTTTTTAAAAGGTGTTGAAAGTATCATAAAAGGCGAACTGGGGAAATGAAAAAGTCCAACACTTGACTTCTGCCATCAAAATCTATATAGTATATCAACTATGAATTACCCTCTCATAGTTATTACCTTGCTCACTCATCTTTCCTTATCATCTCAATCAAACTTTCGAAGTATTGCTTGTTTGATTAGTGCATGCATAATTTCTTATTTGATAGACTATTTGGACGAAGTAATAATTCCTTTGCCTACTAAGCTTATCTTAAATATCTGGCCTCACATGTCATTCAAGCATAAAATTGAGGCAAATTAAATCGTACTCTTGAAGAAACCTTCAAGCTTAATATCCTTTGCCAACCCTTAGAAGTTCAATGATATATTCGCATTTTTATAAAGCCCTGCTTAAAATTAAATCACCGCTATTTAACACATACAAAAGCTGTAATGAACATTATTTCTTTATAAATTTATCTATCTTTGAAATAGACTAAATCCTTTTTGACATCATCGCTAAACATCCTTTAAATCTGCTATAGCTGATGCGCTTAGTTGAATCAATAGAAAAGTTTTCTTAAGCGATTCTTCTAAACCTATTGCATAGATAGATATAAGACTGGTATAAAAAATAGTGTGTTACATTAGTTAATTCTTTTTAATCATTCCTATAAGCAAGAAGCTATAAGTAAATAGGCGAAAATAAAATATTTTTTTTATGAATTAAATAGCAGCCGCAGATCATTTGGAATGGAAATTTGAAAGAATAATTTTCCTTGCCTCTGGATGATTGATTAAGTTTGATTTAATATTCTCAACCATTTCTTCTATGCATTGACATTAACATGAAGGAAAAATTGTTTTCGTTTGTGATCTTTTCACAGATTCTTAATAGCTACTTTTCTTTATATACTTATCAAAGCTCAATGAAGAATATAATAAGGTGAAGTCATTCAAGATCCTACACGATTGCTTGCATTTCAATGCTTATCAATAGAATCTAGTAAGAAAATAATTTGCTTATAATGATTAGAAAAGATTCAGATGAAAGTAAAAGTATTATAGATAATCATCCTTTTAATTTTCATAAAAGAGTAAATTGAATTCAAATAGGAGTTTTTGAAAATGTTAAATTGAAATTTAAATTAAATATCATTATTATAGAGATTTTGTTGCTTTTCGTTTTAATCACTAAGTACTAATATATATATATATATATATATATATAAAAGGGCTTCTATCACAATTCAGAAAGCAACCAAATTTTTAAAGTGAGTATTTAAGAAAAATAATAACATTAATCATTTTTAAGTTTTATTCCTAACTCTATCTCTAGCTATACTCCATGGAAGACTCCTACTCACGCCCAATGGACGACCACTAGCAATACGTAGACTCGCCCTCGGTGTAGCTGTCGCCCTACGTGCTGCCCCCGGGGTGAAGATTGACCAGTAGCAGGAGCCATTAATGACCTGGCAGGGGCTGGCCCCCAAATTGACATGCTTGCTAGAGAACATCAGACATCAAGAACACAACACGAAGAGCATCTTAGCCCTAATGTCGACCCTCTACGACCCCCACACCATCTACTGCCACCGGGACCGCATCCAGCAGGTCGTGGAGTGCCACCTGGCCAGGAAGCGGCTGACATTCGCGTGCAAGACTCCCAGCAAGAAGAGAGAAGAGACCATTAAAGACATGAAGATTAGGGAAGATGTCTAGTACTAATCTCTTACTACATAGGACGCGCCCAAGGTAAGAGGTGGGGGCCCTATCTAGTACATGTTTAACAAGCAGCAAAAGATATCCACAATTGGCCAACACCTGTTCACAACGTCGCAATAAGAATTCACCCAAACTGGTCACTCGCCTCAGTGGTGCCCTTCAACGAATGTGCCGATCCGTTAGAGGGTGTATCTTCATAGGGTGGTGACTTACAGTATGAATAGAGAGACGTTAGAAAACCCGAAATAATATCAAAAAGTAAAAAATAATTAATAGATGATCAACTACTGAGAGCTAAGTATTAAAAAAAGTTAAGAATACTCAACAGTCAAAAGTCATAGAGATGGGACGCTAAGCTACTGGCGCTCTATGTATGACCTTCCCCTCTACAGCAAGAGTTCCAAACCATTGTGAAAGACATTCTAAAAGACATCTCTCTAGCTGAGCAACAAGAGCAGCAAGCAATCAAGAGATAACTAACCCTGGTAATGCGGCTGATCAGAGAGTCCAGGTAATGCAAAGAGCACCTCCATCCTAGTGATGTTCTCCATTCTTTCGAGTGCCGTCGACGATTTCTTAGTACCAGGCCATTCCAGAAAAAGAGCTTCTACAGGCACACTGTGGCCTGCCATTTAACCCAGGGGAACGAGGCATTCAAAGATAAAGCCCTACAGCGCCTTTAAAAGATACTCAACAAAATGCAGCGAAACGAGAACGATGGGACGGCCAAAACCATGGCTGAGGCTTTCACTGACACGCTCAAAACGAACACATACTCTAAAAGGACCCTGCGGCTCGTGCACCGCAGCCGCTTGATAGGTTTAAGAGACTTGTAGTAATGCCTTCTTAGGAGAGATTGGGTTCCTTCTACTGTGCCTCAGAGCACCAAACTATATTCAGCTATAGAGTCTGTATAATGTGAGACAGGTGATAATCTTCCTCAAGCAAATGTTCCTCTTTCACGCACCAATCCCTAACCCACTTAAACTGACTCCCCAATGAAAGGTGTCGAGCTGATGGAAATGGATTGTGTGGAGACTCAAGACAAGAAGACTAATGCTTGTATGGTAAAGGGTAGTTTCGAAGATAAGCACGATAATCTGTGTCACTCAGCCCCCCTTATAGTACGTGCTGGCACTCTATTGCACTAGCAACATATTGTGAGCAATGTGATCACCACGAACTGCCTGCGCAAGGAGATCACCTGTCTGATGAGGTCCCTCAAGAATAGCAGTGAGTGGATTGAAGGGCACAACCAGTGGCGACGTGACTAAGATAAATTATCACCTCACTAGTGGCCGATTGGAGATCCATACTTAAGTCAAAGAAGCAAGACGCCAATCAATAGTTGCTGACTGAAGACGTGGATGCGCTCGAGTGCGAGGCTATTTGCATTGAAGCAGTCCTCGACCCCCTTTCAAAGAGCACTATCTCAAGGAAGGAGTAACTAATCACCATGCCCCAGAATGTGTAGAGCAGAGCTCTGGCTAGGCGACACAACGTGGCCTTTCTTGTAGGCTAGTTGAACGACCTTCAGATGACCATCAGCTCTTGTGTACATATTGTGTAGCGCATCGCAAATTGTGCATTGGTCGAGTAATTCGAGCCCAATCTCGCACAACTCTTATGTCTCGAGATGATTACCAAGAACGCTTCGCACTCACTTGCCATGTAAAAGAAGAATAGCGACCAAGCTATCAAGATGAGGACTGTGAAAGTCATTGACAAGGGATGGGCAATTAACGCGAGGCAACTCGCTTACATGGAGGTGCTTTAACAGCTTGACCACAGCTATGGGTATGTACTGCGTGGTAGCCAGATAATGCCTAGTACCATAAGGGCGGCAGCAGAGTGGATTGGGGAAGTCCCTAAAGCTATTTATGAAATGATTTAGCTTGAATCGAAAGCCCTCGACCCCAAATACATAATGCTTTTCGGACAATGCAACGTATCGTAGGTTCTCTCTTCACGAGCGTTCCTCTTGGAGCACGCCGACTGCCGTCATGTGGAGTATGACAAAAGTCTTGAGATTACTTATACCAGGTTACCTGCAGGCAAACTGTCTCGGAAGACAGCGCACGAAGAGCAGAAGTGCTAAGCTAATGAGAGAGAGGGGGAGATAAAATTCCTCTCACACCCCAACTCGAAGACCAGGATGCACATACTCATGTCAGCATGAATGGAATAGAGGAAGGAGAAGGCACTAGCATAGAGGGAATCGTAGGAACGGAAGTCGTAGGAATTGCAATGGGCTCGCCTACAGTTGCGAACGATGAACATGGTGAAGCAGTGATAGAGGTGGAACTGTCTCAAGAACTACAGGAGCAGTGATTATGATAGATTGAATTCACTCATTACCTCTATGTGAGTAGATCAGTTCTTTCTCCCTATGTTTAAACATCAACATGCTATTATTACAGAAACTATCCCGCAACTTGATGTGCGTAATTTCATACACCTTATCCATAAAAAGGAAGATAAGCTTCCCTGTTTAAGCCTTTCTAACTTTAATAACAACTCTTGCTTAATATCCTTTCTCAACTATTCAGCTATTGATGCTGCTATTATCTTCATATATAGTGAGTTCTTCCTGCTTCATTTATTCCCTTCATTATAGCATGTATGCTTATTCATGTATGAGATTGTGATTAGAGATTTAATGAACATAGTAAAGATAAATCAAATAAAACCCCCATAATTAAAGATTGGGTTGTGCTTAACTCAATACTCAAACATGATCGAGATGCCTCCCCACAATGGGCTTATGCGCTGATTTACTTGAGACAGCATCAGATATTGAAGAGTGTCTTGTTAAGACTCTGCGACTACAATGGGTGGCTCTCCTGGTTCGGCATTGGTTGTCTGTTTTCACTCATGGTGCCCGCCATTCGCGGCAACTGTCGCTACTGTGGGCATTTGTGCATGGTCCATCTTGAGTCTCTTCACTTGGAGCATGTAGTCGTGCTTGTCTTGGCGTAGCAGTAACTCCTCATCCTTAGTCTCCTCTAGCTCTTCGCGGGTGCGTCTCCTTTTGGACGTTTGCTTCAGCGTCGAGACCGCACGACCATTGCCCTCTATTAGTAAGTCATTTAACATGGATGTACTTACAAGGAACGTTTAAGCACCTCACCAAAGCATCAGCGAATTCAGGTCGCATTGTAACGTTTAACTGTCGTTGCTCAATTTGGCGAGCGCTCCTCTTCTGGAGAGCTAAATCAATTCGCTCCTTAAGCTAGTCAGGTATGACTGTGTTGAGTATATCCCCTAACCATTGCCTGTCTAACTTCCTCCAGTCGCGGGGGTCTGGGAGGAACTGGAGCACCTCCTCATGCTATGTTGCCATCTCTAGCATGCTGGCCACCGTGAGGCCCTCGAGATATGGTATGGCAGAGACTTTCACCTGGTCCCTTCTGATGTACTACTCAGAAGAAATGATAGAGAGAACTTTGACAAATATCTTACATTCTTATCGCCCCTCAAGATAGAACTGAGGAAGTATGAGTTGGTCTGCTTTAGGCTGGGCAAGTGAGCCACGCCGTCCTGCGTGAGAAATAGATGCATGTCCCTCTTGCTGGTAAGCTTGGTCTGCACGTCCAAGTAGTTCAGTTGTGGCTACCCCTACATTAAATTTAGTTTATTCTAATTGTGAACTTACTCGAGAATCATGAGTAAAGGCCTTGTAGGTTAAGGAATCTCTAATAGCACTTTTAGGTATTCCATTTAATAAATTAATAATTCCTCGTTTTAAAGATGAAAGTCACCTAGGGGAAAAACATGAAGAAGATAGAAAAAGAGAACTAGCCACTTGAGCGGGTGGTCAACCCCTCAAACGAAATCCACTAGAGCAATGCAAGCATGTCATAGGTAGAAATGGCCCCGAAGAAGAGAAACAAGAAGACACCCAAGCCTGAGAAATCTGATAAGGTGTGAAAAACTGATTGTACACAACAAAACCCCAACCCCAAGGCTAGGAAAGATTAGGAGTTTATCACTACCACCCTAATTCATGACCTGATACCTACAGAATAAGACGTTTAGGTCAATGTGTATTCGCCAGAGGATCTCCTACATGAGAATAGCTTGGGCGCACAAGAATGTGAAGCAAATTTTAAGGACTTTTTGTGCTATACATGTGACCCAAAAGCTCTTGCCAAAGTGCTTATACTGAAACACCATGCTTTGGGCAGTGCACTCTCTGTGGAAGAGATACAAGCTCTAGCTGAAAGAGCGCGAACCTTTGCCTTTCCTGACCTCCAGTCAGCCCCTACTGATGACAGTCTTATTAGCTATCGTGACCACGACATGAAAGAGGGCCTGTTTGGATAGTAGGTAGATTCATTCACCAATTATGAAATGACAGACCCTCCACAAATGAACTTAGGATGTTGCAGGTCACGTAATCGTTGAGTAATGTAGAAGCAGCACCGTCAAACATTGATGGCATAAGAGTATCAATGCAAGAGAAACTTGGCTTGGTTTATGAAAGATCACCAAATGACGCCGTAGGCAATCTCTCAGGCCTTGCGGGTGAGCAAGTAATGTGTGCTCCAATTGCTTCACGACAGTGGTGGAAATGCTAATCATGGGAGCTTGCCTTAAAGGGGAAGGCATGTGATAGCCATTCCTGAAGACATTCAGTTGTTCATTAAGCGAGTGATAGCTGACACTACGACTGTGATCACTATTAAGAACCTTCAACAGCAGTTGCAAAGGTTTAAAGGCATCACCATATCTCGACACTGCCTATGTGCCTTTCTGAAAAATGATTTAGGACTCACATACCACAAGGTCTACCCTATGACTCCTAATCATAATAAAATGGGGGCAAAGCTCCAGCGACAGCTAGCGGCACGTGCATTTGTCAATGCCTTGTGCGATGGGAAGTTGCTAATTAATGTGGACGAATCCATCATTCAATGCACTGACTCTCGTACTTACTCGTGGGCAACCCCAAATGTTCATACGATGAGATCCTCTTCTAAACGTATGAATAGAGTGACCGTCACGGCGGCTGCCACAAGTTCTGGCGATATGTACTTCAGCGTATCTCATGGCTATACTACTTCCTCTACGTTTGTTCACTTTATTGAGGGGCTAATTGATCACCTCGATGCCCAAGACTCAAACTGGCGCAGTTCTACCATGGTCATGCTTGATAATGCGCCCTATCACAGAGCCTCCAACACCACTACAATGCTGCAGCGTTTAAGCGTTCCCGTTTTATTCCTGGGGCCTTATCAATTTGCAATGGCACCTGTAGAGTAGGTGTTTCGATAGATAAAGAGTACAGACCTCAACCCAGGCTAGTACCCAGTCTCTACAAAGTAAATTGCTCATCTCTTAAGCTTATTTAGAAAGCAGCTGACAGAATACATCAAGCACCTCGGGGCCAAGATTTCTCGCATGGATATGGCAGTGGCTCAGGCAGGGCTTCCTGGGGGCCCTGGTAGCTGCGCTGGATCACCTCAGCATGTAAAATGTCTGATGGGCATTGGTGGTTTTGGAACTTTCAATAATATATGTCTAGGTACAGCATGTCAACCCCACTAAAGATGCTCACTTATCTCGGCCCCTGGGACCTGCATTGTCTAAGTCGGGGACCCCATTTCCGTAGAGACAAACATGGAGAATCGCGTGGTGCCCCTCGACGCCCCCCAGTCAAAGATCTTCCCTTGATTTCCCTTGAAATACTGGTTCATCAGAAATGCATATGTAAAATAACTTAAGGTAAGTATTAAAAAAAAAAAAACCGCAATTGCATAATTAAACTTAGCTATTTAACGGCTTAATTATATTATTTTCACACATTTATTAAAAATTTGATTAGTTGTAAAACATGGCACCAAAACCCCAACCCAAGAAATAGAAGAAACCCAGAAAGCATGTGCTCACCTTGAAGAGAAAGAAGAAGCAGCAGCTCTACAACATTGCTGCCGTCCACGGTGCTAAGATGGAGGATGAAGTGATCAAGGTTCTCGTGAGCTGGGAGAACTGCAAAGATGAGGATCGTGACTGGATCCCAATTGACTATTGTGAAGGAAGCATCGCTGTCGACATGGTTGAAGACTACATCGATGCCAACAAGCCTGAACTACTCAAGACCGTGCAATGGAACAGATTCTACAAGGGTCGCAGCAAGGCCATTGGACAGCCCATTGTGCCTCAAGTACCAACTGTGATTGTGAATGAAAGGGATCCTTTCATAGAATCAGATCCTGCAAAACTCGTGCTCCCCGCCATTTCGAAGCTATCACCTGAGCAAGTGCAAGCACTCATTTAAATCATGTAGAAATTGGCGTCCAATGAGTCCACTGACGAAACCTTAACTGAGGACTATAGTGACCCTACTGATACTTCAGAGATTCCTCTTGCAGAGCTCGAAGACTATGAGATAACCTACACGAACTTTGAGAATTGGAGGGAGTAGGCAAAGAACTGCGGCTACAACGCTTTTGAAGATATTGACTCTTCGAAGATGAAGATTGAGACCAGAGAGGAATTCATGGAAAGAAAGATTGAGGAGGTGGCCACCTCAATGGACCAGATATCGTTGTATGACTCAGGCACTAAGCAACTTCCCAGGCAAGATGTGTTCAAGGAAGGGTTCTGGCACCCTGGCAAGCAGGATCAGTCACGCAACGCCTGTCTCATTCACGCAGTCAATATGATGTG
>ARYC01018935.1:0-21178 GCA_000711775.1 Oxytricha trifallax
GTGTTTCACCTTAGCCAGAGGAATTTATGTGATTTTGAAATAAATTTAAATAGTCCTTTAGATCTAGTCTAATGAAATGGGGGTTAGGTAGTTTCTCATTATGCCCATCTGAAGGCTTTAATTGACTTGGATTTTCAGAAATAACTCTAACAGGCACATACTATACTCTGTGACTATCATCGCAGTCTGTAATTTATTTCGATTGATAGACTATCACTCTTTGAGAGTTTATAAAAAAATTTGATAAACTAATGTGACTGCTTACATTTAAAAGTAGTAAATATTTAGAGTCTAATTTGCAGAGCATAATTTCAAAATTGGTGCTAAAGTAGATTAAATTCTATATTACTTATTAAAAGATAAAAAAAATAGGTAATAGGTAGAAAATAGTCATGGATTTTAATCATGAGGGGTCTCTTTTTTAACAGACATAAATTTAAATAATAAATAAAGTAGCATTAATACTCAGCTAATTCAGGGAACTCAAACTTTATGAACCCAAATTTATCATAATCTACTATTCTCACAGCTTCAATAAAAAGTTTATTAAATTAAAATCATTTATAAATTTTTTTAAAAATAATTTATTGAATTTATTATATTTAAGCTACCCATTCTTAAAGTCCTTTGACACTTTATTATGTTCTAGTTTGTTGCAAGTTCTCTCTTTTCTAAAAGTGAGGGTGGAAATATGAGTCAATTTTTTGTTAAACGTTAAAAACCCAAACCCACTTTACTAATCTTTGGGGAGTTCCAAATTAATAAATGTAAAGGTTTTAAATTAATTTTATTTGGATTCAAAGAGTATTACAAGATAAATATATTTTTTTTATAATTGCTAAATTACAAATATTAAAAATATTTATATCCTTGCAAAAATTGCATTATTTTTACTTTTTCTTTCAATTAAAATTGATAAAATAAGTTAATGTATTTTGGGGTTTTTATTTTTATAACTTAAATAAGGTGAAAAATACAAATAATAATAAAATATATTTAATTTCAGCCACTTAATAATATTATTAGAAGTTGTAGAATAATTGCTTTTAAAAATTATGTTCTTTTTTTTACATAAATATTAATTTACCTCAATAACTTATTTTTGACTCTTGATAAAGCAAGCATAAATTTTTCTACTTATTTTCACTTCTTTCGTAATCATCAAGATTCACAAGAAATTTATATTAAAGATTATAATTTATGATAAACTGAATTATTGATATTTATTATGATTGAGAATAGAATCATTTGTATTAGTCTTTACTCTATCGAATAGTTAAAATACTATATACTATAATAGGTTAGAAGTATTTGAGACCTAAAAAAATATTTTCTTTTTAAGTATTTTTAAACGATGCTTCACATGATTAAATAAATTATTTCTAGAAGAAATAATAAACTCTTTCAGCATGTAATTTTCAAGATTCACAATAATATTATAATTAGTTAAGTGTAAAGTATTATGTTAGATAAATGGCATTTAACAATGTATTTAATATGTAAAAATTTCATTGAAAATATTCAATCAAGAGGTTATTAGTATTTAAGATTCAAATAGTGAAGATATGAGTAATTAAGATTATAATATTAAAAAAAGTGTAATTTGTGTAAAATTTATAGCAATAATTAATTTTGCTAGTAAATAAAATTAACATTATTGAACAGGAAATAATCAAGAAGAAATATAGAATCCCCCTTATTACAATCATAATAAATAGTTTTCCATTATAGAGACTCCAAGAAATCAATAAATTAATTTATTAAAAATATAAAGCAAAATAATAAAAACATTAAATAAACATAAATCAAGTCATTTTGTCTATTCAAGATCACATTCAGCTATAATTATAAATAAAAATAAGATTTATTGATAGATGTTGTATCCGATTTAGACGTCAAGGAGTGTTCCTTAGTTAGATTACTATTATTTACCCATTAAAAAAACCTTGTCTTTATGAAGATATGGCACCATTACGAATATAAATAAATTATAGAGATTATTATGTTAAAATTTTTATTTTAATTTTATAATATATTTTATGTAATTGAATGAGTTAACTGAGTTAATGAAACCAATTCTTTCTTAGTCAGAGAAATTTGTAAGTAATGGATCGACGCCTATATCGTTCTCATTTCTAATGAAAAAATTAAAGATTTTATAAGTGAAATTTATGTCTAATTGTAATCATATTAATTTTTAGGAGAGTGGCTACTACTTTATCCTCAGTTAATAACTTGCTGAAGTAAAAACATTAACAAGCCATAAGCTGTAGAGTCCAAAGTTTTTTATATTAAATAATGATAAAATACTAATAATAGTTTACTCAATGATACCCCATATTTAACATATAACACTGTCTATATTTTAATAAATTGTTATTTAATTAAAAAAATTTGCATATCGTTTTAAAAAAAATAAATGAAGTATTTTAATGATAAAAACAACAACAAAAAATTATGAAATTATGAAATTAATTTTACTATATAGGATCAAAAGATAAAGAGTGCTTATAAATAATTAAAAATAAATAGAATGTAGGATGAATATTATTTAAAAACATTAAATAAAAAAAGAGATGTGAATAATTGCCATTTGGAAGGGATATAATTAAATTAAATAGTTTCTCTACAAAGAACATAATTAATTGTGTTAGTGATATATCTGAATGATGCAACTTAATATTCACTGTGCTCTTTATTTTTACTAGGATCTTGCTTATATAAATTAATCTATATTCTAAATAATTATATCCTCAGAATTTGTTAATATTTCTAAGTTCTAAAGAGATAAATGGATAAAATTAACTATAATAAGTTAAGTAAAGATATTGAAATTATATAATGATACTAGATGGTTCAATTATAAGAGTTTAATTATGATTTTAAGCTAATTGTATAAATTTTGCCTTTAAAATTTAAAGAAAACAGCTTTATAAAGTCTTTTTAAAGTAAAAATGTGTCTAAAGTTAGACCATAATAAAATATAGAAATCAATGTTTGATTTTTCAAAATAGTCTTTAAATTTTATATTTTTATATATGATACACAACAGCTTGATTAGAACTTGTATTTAAACAGAGAATATTTACTGGCAAATAATATATTATTTATTTATTAAAACTTAGTAAAAATATTTCATTTTTTGCAACATTCTTGGTTGTTATTTACTAGCTTGCTGCATTAGTATATTCTGGAATAATTCTTTTTTTCTCATATTAATTTGAAATGAGAAAATATTGTGACAAATCTTATACTTATTATTATTAACTCAATGAAATTTTATAGTCATTATTAATATAAAATAATCATATTAATTATATATTTTAATCTTCGTTGAATTCTTGGCAATGCAATTTTTCGATAAACGGGTTCCTTATGACTTCAAATTAACTATCACTATTTTAGATTCTTCCTAAGATCAAAGAATTCATAAAAGTTCTGTCAGTTTTATTAGAAACCTCTCTAACTAGTTATTATTCATTAATTTGAAAAGAATTATAAATTCAAATATTGTAATTTTTTATTCTTTAAAGTTTAAAATTATAAATTTATCAAATTTTGTAAAATAAATTATTAACATGTTTTGTTATTACACATATAATTAAATGATTTTGGCTATAGACTTAGTGACATGTATTGGTGTCCATAGGTAATTAATTTAATTTATATAAGATTAAAATATTATTATTTAAATACTATTTAATTTGTAAATTTAATATAAATTAATCATGATTCACTAATAATAAAAGATATTAATTTGATCAAAAAATATTGTAGCTAATCCGAAAATGAATTTATGAATTTAAAAAAATATTAAATTTTTTTTTTACAAAAATTGTAAATATGAAAAACTTCAAATTGCTTTTTTTGTTTAAACATATATATATATATATTTTTATAACTATTGTGATTAAATTCTATTTAAGTAGTTTTATTTGAAATACTGTAATTTTTATACAAATCTGTTAAATTCTTTATTTTGTCTTTTAGTTTTTCATGATGGATAAAAATTTAAGTTTCATAAATACAATAAAATAAAAATTTTAAAAATATCCTAAATATATATAATTAAATTTTATTTTTACATAATAAAAATATTTCTTTTTGTGTTTAGGTAATAACTAATTTTAAATTTCACTAATCTTGTAAATCTTAGATTTAAATAAATTTAAATTGAATATGATAATTTTAATTATTATATCAATTTACTTAATTAATGATAAAATCAATCTTGAAATTAAAATTATATTTATTTTGTCATAGCTTGCTGGAGCCATGAACTTAAAGTGCGTGAAATTGTCACACTATTGGAGTCCATCGCACCTAGATAACTTTTATGGAGGTCAAAAACGCTCTAGCAAGTTTGGTTCAAAAGATACAAGTGATTCATATTTGCATCATCTTTTATTTGAGATTTTTACTTTAACTTTTCTTGGACACCAATCTATATCGTCATAGCTTGCTGGAGCCATGAACTTAAAGTGCGTGAAATTGTCACACTATTGGAGTCCATCGCACCTAGATAACTTTTATGGAGGTCAAAAACGCTCTAGCAAGTTTGGTTCAAAAGATACAAGTGATTCATATTTGCATCATCTTTTATTTGAGATTTTTACTTTAACTTTTCTTGGACACCAATCTATATCGTCATAGCTTGCTGGAGCCATGAACTTAAAGTGCGTGAAATTGTCACACTATTGGAGTCCATCGCACCTAGATAACTTTTATGGAGGTCAAAAACGCTCTAGCAAGTTTGGTTCAAAAGATACAAGTGATTCATATTTGCATCATCTTTTATTTGAGATTTTTACTTTAACTTGTCTTGGACACCAATCTATATCGTCATAGCTTGCTGGAGCCATGAACTTAAAGTGCGTGAAATTGTCACACTATTGGAGTCCATCGCACCTAGATAACTTTTATGGAGGTCAAAAACGCTCTAGCAAGTTTGGTTCAAAAGATACAAGTGATTCATATTTGCATCATCTTTTATTTGAGATTTTTACTTTAACTTTTCTTGGACACCAATCTATATCGTCATAGCTTGCTGGAGCCATGAACTTAAAGTGCGTGAAATTGTCACACTATTGGAGTCCATCGCACCTAGATAACTTTTATGGAGGTCAAAAACGCTCTAGCAAGTTTGGTTCAAAAGATACAAGTGATTCATATTTGCATCATCTTTTATTTGAGATTTTTACTTTAACTTTTCTTGGACACCAATCTATATCGTCATAGCTTGCTGGAGCCATGAACTTAAAGTGCGTGAAATTGTCACACTATTGGAGTCCATCGCACCTAGATAACTTTTATGGAGGTCAAAAACGCTCTAGCAAGTTTGGTTCAAAAGATACAAGTGATTCATATTTGCATCATCTTTTATTTGAGATTTTTACTTTAACTTTTCTTGGACATCAATCTATATCGTCATAGCTTGCTGGAGCCATGAACTTAAAGTGCGTGAAATTGTTACACTATTGGAGTCCATCGCACCTAGATAACTTTTATGGAGGTCAAAAACGCTCTAGCAAGTTTGGTTCAAAAGATACAAGTGATTCATATTTGCATCATCTTTTATTTGAGATTTTTACTTTAACTTTTCTTGGACACCAATCTATATCGTCATAGCTTGCTGGAGCCATGAACTTAAAGTGCGTGAAATTGTCACACTATTGGAGTCCATCGCACCTAGATAACTTTTATGGAGGTCAAAAACGCTCTAGCAAGTTTGGTTCAAAAGATACAAGTGATTCATATTTGCATCATCTTTTATTTGAGATTTTTACTTTAACTTTTCTTGGACACCAATCTATATCGTCATAGCTTGCTGGAGCCATGAACTTAAAGTGCGTGAAATTGTCACACTATTGGAGTCCATCGCACCTAGATAACTTTTATGGAGGTCAAAAACGCTCTAGCAAGTTTGGTTCAAAAGATACAAGTGATTCATATTTGCATCATCTTTTATTTGAGATTTTTACTTTAACTTTTCTTGGACACCAATCTATATCGTCATAGCTTGCTGGAGCCATGAACTTAAAGTGCGTGAAATTGTCACACTATTGGAGTCCATCGCACCTAGATAACTTTTATGGAGGTCAAAAACGCTCTAGCAAGTTTGGTTCAAAAGATACAAGTGATTCATATTTGCATCATCTTTTATTTGAGATTTTTACTTTAACTTTTCTTGGACACCAATCTATATCGTCATAGCTTGCTGGAGCCATGAACTTAAAGTGCGTGAAATTGTCACACTATTGGAGTCCATCGCACCTAGATAACTTTTATGGAGGTCAAAAACGCTCTAGCAAGTTTGGTTCAAAAGATACAAGTGATTCATATTTGCATCATCTTTTATTTGAGATTTTTACTTTAACTTTTCTTGGACACCAATCTATATCGTCATAGCTTGCTGGAGCCATGAACTTAAAGTGCGTGAAATTGTCACACTATTGGAGTCCATCGCACCTAGATAGCTTTTATGGAGGTCAAAAACGCTCGAGCAAGTTTGGTTCAAAAGATACAAGTGATTCATATTTGCATCATCTTTTATTTGAGATTTTAACTTTAACTTTTCTTGGACACCAATCTATATCGTCATAGCTTGCTGGAGCCATGAACTTAAAGTGCGTGAAATTGTCACACTATTGGAGTCCATCGCACCTAGATAACTTTTATGGAGGTCAAAAACGCTCTAGCAAGTTTGGTTCAAAAGATACAAGTGATTCATATTTGCATCATCTTTTATTCGAGATTTTTACTTTAACTTTTCTTGGACACCAATCTATATCGTCATAGCTTGCTGGAGCCATGAACTTAAAGTGCGTGAAATTGTCACACTATTGGAGTCCATCGCACCTAGATAACTTTTATGGAGGTCAAAAACGCTCTAGCAAGTTTGGTTCAAAAGATACAAGTGATTCATATTTGCATCATCTTTTATTTGAGATTTTTACTTTAACTTTTCTTGGACACCAATCTATATCGTCATAGCTTGCTGGAGCCATGAACTTAAAGTGCGTGAAATTGTCACACTATTGGAGTCCATCGCACCTAGATAACTTTTATGGAGGTCAAAAACGCTCTAGCAAGTTTGGTTCAAAAGATACAAGTGATTCATATTTGCATCATCTTTTATTTGAGATTTTTACTTTAACTTTTCTTGGACACCAATCTATATCGTCATAGCTTGCTGGAGCCATGAACTTAAAGTGCGTGAAATTGTCACACTATTGGAGTCCATCGCACCTAGATAACTTTTATGGAGGTCAAAAACGCTCTAGCAAGTTTGGTTCAAAAGATACAAGTGATTCATATTTGCATCATCTTTTATTTGAGATTTTTACTTTAACTTTTCTTGGACACCAATCTATATCGTCATAGCTTGCTGGAGCCATGAACTTAAAGTGCGTGAAATTGTCACACTATTGGAGTCCATCGCACCTAGATAACTTTTATGGAGGTCAAAAACGCTCTAGCAAGTTTGGTTCAAAAGATACAAGTGATTCATATTTGCATCATCTTTTATTTGAGATTTTTACTTTAACTTTTCTTGGACACCAATCTCTATATCGTCATAGCTTGCTGGAGCCATGAACTTAAAGTGCGTGAAATTGTCACACTATTGGAGTCCATCGCACCTAGATAACTTTTATGGAGGTCAAAAACGCTCTAGCAAGTTTGGTTCAAAAGATACAAGTGATTCATATTTGCATCATCTTTTATTTGAGATTTTTACTTTAACTTTTCTTGGACACCAATCTATATCGTCATAGCTTGCTGGAGCCATGAACTTAAAGTGCGTGAAATTGTCACACTATTGGAGTCCATCGCACCTAGATAACTTTTATGGAGGTCAAAAACGCTCTAGCAAGTTTGGTTCAAAAGATACAAGTGATTCATATTTGCATCATCTTTTATTTGAGATTTTTACTTTAACTTTTCTTGGACACCAATCTATATCGTCATAGCTTGCTGGAGCCATGAACTTAAAGTGCGTGAAATTGTCACACTATTGGAGTCCATCGCACCTAGATAACTTTTATGGAGGTCAAAAACGCTCTAGCAAGTTTGGTTCAAAAGATACAAGTGATTCATATTTGCATCATCTTTTATTTGAGATTTTTACTTTAACTTTTCTTGGACACCAATCTATATCGTCATAGCTTGCTGGAGCCATGAACTTAAAGTGCGTGAAATTGTCACACTATTGGAGTCCATCGCACCTAGATAACTTTTATGGAGGTCAAAAACGCTCTAGCAAGTTTGGTTCAAAAGATACAAGTGATTCATATTTGCATCATCTTTTATTTGAGATTTTTACTTTAACTTTTCTTGGACACCAATCTATATCGTCATAGCTTGCTGGAGCCATGAACTTAAAGTGCGTGAAATTGTCACACTATTGGAGTCCATCGCACCTAGATAACTTTTATGGAGGTCAAAAACGCTCTAGCAAGTTTGGTTCAAAAGATACAAGTGATTCATATTTGCATCATCTTTTATTTGAGATTTTTACTTTAACTTTTCTTGGACACCAATCTATATCGTCATAGCTTGCTGGAGCCATGAACTTAAAGTGCGTGAAATTGTCACACTATTGGAGTCCATCGCACCTAGATAACTTTTATGGAGGTCAAAAACGCTCTAGCAAGTTTGGTTCAAAAGATACAAGTGATTCATATTTGCATCATCTTTTATTTGAGATTTTTACTTTAACTTTTCTTGGACACCAATCTATATCGTCATAGCTTGCTGGAGCCATGAACTTAAAGTGCGTGAAATTGTCACACTATTGGAGTCCATCGCACCTAGATAACTTTTATGGAGGTCAAAAACGCTCTAGCAAGTTTGGTTCAAAAGATACAAGTGATTCATATTTGCATCATCTTTTATTTGAGATTTTTACTTTAACTTTTCTTGGACACCAATCTATATCGTCATAGCTTGCTGGAGCCATGAACTTAAAGTGCGTGAAATTGTCACACTATTGGAGTCCATCGCACCTAGATAACTTTTATGGAGGTCAAAAACGCTCTAGCAAGTTTGGTTCAAAAGATACAAGTGATTCATATTTGCATCATCTTTTATTTGAGATTTTTACTTTAACTTTTCTTGGACACCAATCTATATCGTCATAGCTTGCTGGAGCCATGAACTTAAAGTGCGTGAAATTGTCACACTATTGGAGTCCATCGCACCTAGATAACTTTTATGGAGGTCAAAAACGCTCTAGCAAGTTTGGTTCAAAAGATACAAGTGATTCATATTTGCATCATCTTTTATTTGAGATTTTTACTTTAACTTTTCTTGGACACCAATCTATATCGTCATAGCTTGCTGGAGCCATGAACTTAAAGTGCGTGAAATTGTCACACTATTGGAGTCCATCGCACCTAGATAACTTTTATGGAGGTCAAAAACGCTCTAGCAAGTTTGGTTCAAAAGATACAAGTGATTCATATTTGCATCATCTTTTATTTGAGATTTTTACTTTAACTTTTCTTGGACACCAATCTATATCGTCATAGCTTGCTGGAGCCATGAACTTAAAGTGCGTGAAATTGTCACACTATTGGAGTCCATCGCACCTAGATAACTTTTATGGAGGTCAAAAACGCTCTAGCAAGTTTGGTTCAAAAGATACAAGTGATTCATATTTGCATCATCTTTTATTTGAGATTTTTACTTTAACTTTTCTTGGACACCAATCTATATCGTCATAGCTTGCTGGAGCCATGAACTTAAAGTGCGTGAAATTGTCACACTATTGGAGTCCATCGCACCTAGATAACTTTTATGGAGGTCAAAAACGCTCTAGCAAGTTTGGTTCAAAAGATACAAGTGATTCATATTTGCATCATCTTTTATTTGAGATTTTTACTTTAACTTTTCTTGGACACCAATCTATATCGTCATAGCTTGCTGGAGCCATGAACTTAAAGTGCGTGAAATTGTCACACTATTGGAGTCCATCGCACCTAGATAACTTTTATGGAGGTCAAAAACGCTCTAGCAAGTTTGGTTCAAAAGATACAAGTGATTCATATTTGCATCATCTTTTATTTGAGATTTTTACTTTAACTTTTCTTGGACACCAATCTATATCGTCATAGCTTGCTGGAGCCATGAACTTAAAGTGCGTGAAATTGTCACACTATTGGAGTCCATCGCACCTAGATAACTTTTATGGAGGTCAAAAACGCTCTAGCAAGTTTGGTTCAAAAGATACAAGTGATTCATATTTGCATCATCTTTTATTTGAGATTTTTACTTTAACTTTTCTTGGACACCAATCTATATCGTCATAGCTTGCTGGAGCCATGAACTTAAAGTGCGTGAAATTGTCACACTATTGGAGTCCATCGCACCTAGATAACTTTTATGGAGGTCAAAAACGCTCTAGCAAGTTTGGTTCAAAAGATACAAGTGATTCATATTTGCATCATCTTTTATTTGAGAATTTTACTTTAACTTTTCTTGGACACCAATCTATATCGTCATAGCTTGCTGGAGCCATGAACTTAAAGTGCGTGAAATTGTCACACTATTGGAGTCCATCGCACCTAGATAACTTTTATGGAGGTCAAAAACGCTCTAGCAAGTTTGGTTCAAAAGATACAAGTGATTCATATTTGCATCATCTTTTATTTGAGATTTTTACTTTAACTTTTCTTGGACACCAATCTATATCGTCATAGCTTGCTGGAGCCATGAACTTAAAGTGCGTGAAATTGTCACACTATTGGAGTCCATCGCACCTAGATAACTTTTATGGAGGTCAAAAACGCTCTAGCAAGTTTGGTTCAAAAGATACAAGTGATTCATATTTGCATCATCTTTTATTTGAGATTTTTACTTTAACTTTTCTTGGACACCAATCTATATCGTCATAGATTGCTGGAGCCATGAACTTAAAGTGCGTGAAATTGTCACACTATTGGAGTCCATCGCACCTAGATAACTTTTATGGAGGTCAAAAACGCTCTAGCAAGTTTGGTTCAAAAGATACAAGTGATTCATATTTGCATCATCTTTTATTTGAGATTTTTACTTTAACTTTTCTTGGACACCAATCTATATCGTCATAGCTTGCTGGAGCCATGAACTTAAAGTGCGTGAAATTGTCACACTATTGGAGTCCATCGCACCTAGATAACTTTTATGGAGGTCAAAAACGCTCTAGCAAGTTTGGTTCAAAAGATACAAGTGATTCATATTTGCATCATCTTTTATTTGAGATTTTTACTTTAACTTTTCTTGGACACCAATCTATATCGTCATAGCTTGCTGGAGCCATGAACTTAAAGTGCGTGAAATTGTCACACTATTGGAGTCCATCGCACCTAGATAACTTTTATGGAGGTCAAAAACGCTCTAGCAAGTTTGGTTCAAAAGATACAAGTGATTCATATTTGCATCATCTTTTATTTGAGATTTTTACTTTAACTTTTCTTGGACACCAATCTATATCGTCATAGCTTGCTGGAGCCATGAACTTAAAGTGCGTGAAATTGTCACACTATTGGAGTCCATCGCACCTAGATAACTTTTATGGAGGTCAAAAACGCTCTAGCAAGTTTGGTTCAAAAGATACAAGTGATTCATATTTGCATCATCTTTTATTTGAGATTTTTACTTTAACTTTTCTTGGACACCAATCTATATCGTCATAGCTTGCTGGAGCCATGAACTTAAAGTGCGTGAAATTGTCACACTATTGGAGTCCATCGCACCTAGATAACTTTTATGGAGGTCAAAAACGCTCTAGCAAGTTTGGTTCAAAAGATACAAGTGATTCATATTTGCATCATCTTTTATTTGAGATTTTTACTTTAACTTTTCTTGGACACCAATCTATATCGTCATAGCTTGCTGGAGCCATGAACTTAAAGTGCGTGAAATTGTCACACTATTGGAGTCCATAGCACCTAGATAACTTTTATGGAGGTCAAAAACGCTCTAGCAAGTTTGGTTCAAAAGATACAAGTGATTCATATTTGCATCATCTTTTATTTGAGATTTTTACTTTAACTTTTCTTGGACACCAATCTATATCGTCATAGCTTGCTGGAGCCATGAACTTAAAGTGCGTGAAATTGTCACACTATTGGAGTCCATCGCACCTAGATAACTTTTATGGAGGTCAAAAACGCTCGAGCAAGTTTGGTACAAAAGATACAAGTGATTCATATTGCATCATCTTTTATTTGAGATTTTAACTTTAACTTTTCTTGGACACCAATCTATATCGTCATAGCTTGCTGGAGCCATGAACTTAAAGTGCGTGAAAGTGTCACACTATTGGAGTCCATCGCACCTAGATAACTTTTATGGAGGTCAAAAACGCTCTAGCAAGTTTGGTTCAAAAGATACAAGTGATTCATATTTGCATCATCTTTTATTTGAGATTTTTACTTTAACTTTTCTTGGACACCAATCTATATCGTCATAGCTTGATGAAGCCATGAACTTAAAGTGCGTGAAATTGTCACACTATTGGAGTCCATCGCACCTAGATAACTTTTATGGAGGTCAAAAACGCTCTAGCAAGTTTGGTTCAAAAGATACAAGTGATTCATATTTGCATCATCTTTTATTTGAGATTTTTACTTTAACTTTTCTTGGACACCAATCTATATCGTCATAGCTTGCTGGAGCCATGAACTTAAAGTGCGTGAAAGTGTCACACTATTGGAGTCCATCGCACCTAGATAACTTTTATGGAGGTCAAAAACGCTCGAGCAAGTTTGGTTCAAAAGATACAAGTGATTCATATTTGCATCATCTTTTATTTGAGATTTTAACTTTAACTTTTCTTGGACACCAATCTATATCGTCATAGCTTGCTGGAGCAATGAACTTAAAGTGCGTGAAATTGTCACACTATTGGAGTCCATCGCAACTAGATAACTTTTATGGAGGTCAAAAACGCTCTAGCAAGTTTGGTTCAAAAGATACAAGTGATTCATATTTGCATCATCTTTTATTTGAGATTTTTACTTTAACTTTTCTTGGACACCAATCTATATCGTCTAGCTTGCTGGAGCCATGAACTTAAAGTGCGTGAAATTGTCACACTATTGGAGTCCATCGCACCTAGATAACTTTTATGGAGGTCAAAAACGCTCTAGCAAGTTTGGTTCAAAAGAGACAAGTGATTCATATTTGCATCATCTTTTATTTGAGATTTTTACTTTAACTTTTCTTGGACACCAATCTATATCGTCATAGCTTGCTGGACCCATGAACTTAAAGTGCGTGAAATTGTCACACTATTGGAGTCCATCGCACCTAGATAACTTTTATGGAGGTCAAAAACGCTCTAGCAAGTTTGGTTCAAAAGATACAAGTGATTCATATTTGCATCATCTTTTATTTGAGATTTTTACTTTAACTTTTCTTGGACACCAATCTATATCGTCATAGCTTGCTGGAGCAATGAACTTAAAGTGCGTGAAATTGTCACACTATTGGAGTCCATCGCAACTAGATAACTTTTATGGAGGTCAAAAACGCTCTAGCAAGTTTGGTTCAAAAGATACAAGTGATTCATATTTGCATCATCTTTTATTTGAGATTTTTACTTTAACTTTTCTTGGACACCAATCTATATCGTCATAGATTGCTGGAGCCATGAACTTAAAGTGCGTGAAATTGTCACACTATTGGAGTCCATCGCACCTAGATAACTTTTATGGAGGTCAAAAACGCTCTAGCAAGTTTGGTTCAAAAGATACAAGTGATTCATATTTGCATCATCTTTGATTTGAGATTTTTACTTTAACTTTTCTTGGACACCAATCTATATCGTCATAGCTTGCTGGAGCCATGAACTTAAAGTGCGTGAAATTGTCACACTATCGGAGTCCATCGCACCTAGATAACTTTTATGGAGGTCAAAAACGCTCTAGCAAGTTTGGTTCAAAAGATACAAGTGATTCATATTTGCATCATCTTTTATTTGAGATTTGTACTTTAACTTTTCTTGGACACCAATCTATATCGTCATAGCTTGCTGGAGCCATGAACTTAAAGTGCGGGAAATTGTCACACTATTGGAGTCCATCGCACCTAGATAACCTTTATGGAGGTCAAAAACGCTCTAGCAAATTTGGTTCAAAAGATACAAGTGATTCATATTTGCATCATCTTTTATTTGAGATTTTTACTTTAACTTTTCTGGACACCAATCTATATCGTCATAGCTTGCTGGAGCCATGAACTTAAAGTGCGTGAAATTGTCACACTACTGGAGTCCATCGCACCTAGATAACTTTTATGGAGGTCAAAAACGCTCGAGCAAGTTTGGTTCAAAAGATACAAGTGATTCATATTTGCATCATCTTTTATTTGAGATTTTAACTTTAACTTTTCTTGGACACCAATCTATATCGTCATAGCTTGCTGGAGCCATGAACTTAAAGTGCGTGAAATTGTCACACTATTGGAGTCCATCGCACCTAGATAACTTTTATGGAGGTCAAAAACGCTCTAGCAAGTTTGGTTCAAAAGATACAAGTGATTCATATTTGCATCATCGTTTATTCGAGATTTTTACTTTAACTTTTCTTGGACACCAATCTATATCGTCATAGCTTGCTGGAGCCATGAACTTAAAGTGCGTGAAATTGTCACACTATTGGAGTCCATAGCACCTAGATAACTTTTATGGAGGTCAAAAACGCTCTAGCAAGTTTGGTTCAAAAGATACAAGTGATTCATATTTGCATCATCTTTTATTTGAGAATTTTACTTTAACTTTTCTTGGACACCAATCTATATCGTCATAGCTTGCTGGAGCCATGAACTTAAAGTGCGTGAAATTGTCACACTATTGGAGTCCATCGCACCTAGATAGCTTTTATGGAGGTCAAAAACGCTCGAGCAAGTTTGGTTCAAAAGATACAAGTGATTCATATTTGCATCATCTTTTATTTGAGATTTTAACTTTAACTTTTCTTGGACACCAATCTATATCGTCATAGCTTGCTGGAGCCATGAACTTAAAGTGCGTGAAATTGTCACACTATTGGAGTCCATCGCACGAGATAACTTTTATGGAGGTCAAAAACGCTCTAGCAAGTTTGGTTCAAAAGATACAAGTGATTCATATTTGCATCATCTTTTATTTGAGATTTTTACTTTAACTTTTCTTGGACACCAATCTATATCGTCATAGCTTGCTGGAGCCATGAACTTAAAGTGCGTGAAATTGTCACACTATTGGAGTCCATCGCACCTAGATAACTTTTATGGAGGTCAAAAACGCTCTAGCAAGTTCGGTTCAAAAGATACAAGTGATTCATATTTGCATCATCTTTTATTTGAGATTTTTACTTTAACTTTTCTTGGAAACCAATCTATATCGTCATAGCTTGCTGGAGCCATGAACTTAAAGTGCGTGAAATTGTCACACTATTGGAGTCCATAGCACCTAGATAACTTTTATGGAGGTCAAAAACGCTCTAGCAAGTTTGGTTCAAAAGATACAAGTGATTCATATTAGCATCATCTTTTATTTGAGATTTTTACTTTAACTTTTCTGGGACACCAATCTATATCGTCATAGCTTCTGGAGCCATGAACTTAAAGTGCGTGAAATTGTCACACTATTGGAGTCCATCGCACCTAGATAACTTTTATGGAGGTCAAAAACGCTCTAGCAAGTTTGGTTCAAAAGATACAAGTGATTCATATTTGCATCATCTTTGATTTGAGAATTTTACTTTAACTTTTCTTGGACACCAATCTATATCGTCATAGCTTGCTGGAGCCATGAACTTAAAGTGCGTGAAATTGTCACACTATTGGAGTCCATCGCACCGAGATAACTTTTATGGAGGTCAAAAACGCTCTAGCAAGTTCGGTTCAAAAGATACAAGTGATTCATATTTGCATCATCTTTTATTTGAGATTTTTACTTTAACTTTTCTTGGACACCAATCTATATCGTCATAGCTTGCTGAGCCATGAACTTAAAGTGCGTGAAATTGTCACACTATTGGAGTCCATAGCACCTAGATAACTTTTATGGAGGTCAAAAACGCTCTAGCAAGTTTGGTTCAAAAGATACAAGTGATTCATATTTGCATCATCTTTTATTTGAGATTTTTACTTTAACTTTTCTTGGACACCAATCTATATCGTCATAGCTTGCTGGAGCCATGAACTTAAAGTGCGTGAAATTGTCACACTATTGGAGTCCATCGCACCTAGATAACTGTTATGGAGGTCAAAAACGCTCTAGCAAGTTTGGTTCAAAAGATACAAGTCATTCATATTTGCATCATCTTTTATTTGAGATTTTTACTTTAACTTTTCTTGACACCAATCTATATCGTCATAGCTTGCTGGAGCCATGAACTTAAAGTGCGTGAAATTGTCACACTATTGGAGTCCATCGCACCTAGATAACTTTTATGGAGGTCAAAAACGCTCTAGCAAGTTTGGTTCAAAAGATACAAGTGATTCATATTTGCATCATCTTTTATTTGAGAATTTTACTTTAACTTTTCTTGGACACCAATCTATATCGTCATAGATTGCTGGAGCCATGAACTTAAAGTGCGTGAAATTGTCACACTATTGGAGTCCATCGCACCTAGATAACTTTTATGGAGGTCAAAAACGCTCTAGCAAGTTCGGTTCAAAAGATACAAGTGATTCATATTTGCATCATCTTTTATTTGAGATTTTTACTTTAACTTTTCTTGGACACCAATCTATATCGTCATAGCTTGCTGGAGCCATGAACTTAAAGTGCGTGAAATTGTCACACTATTGGAGTCCATCGCACCTAGATAACTTTTATGGAGGTCAAAAACGCTCTAGCAAGTTCGGTTCAAAAGATACAAGTGATTCATATTTGCATCATCTTTTATTTGAGATTTTTACTTTAACTTTTCTTGGACACCAATCTATATCGTCATAGCTTGCTGGAGCCATGAACTTAAAGTGCGTGAAATTGTCACACTATTGGAGTCCATCGCACCTAGATAACATTTATGGAGGTCAAAAACGCTCTAACAAGTTTGGTTCAAAAGATACAAGTGATTCATATTTGCATAATCTTTTATTTGAGATTTTACTTTAACTTTTCTTGGACACCAATCTATATCGTCATAGCTTGCTGGAGCCATGAACTTAAAGTGCGTGAAATTGTCAACAATTGGAGTCCATCGCACCTAGATAACTTTTATGGAGGTCAAAAACGCTCTAGCAAGTTTGGTTCAAAAGATACATGTGATTCATATTTGCATCATCTTTTATTTGAGATTTTTACTTTAACTTTTCTTGGACACCAATCTATATCGTCATAGCTTGCTGGAGCCATGAACTTAAAGTGCGTGAAAGTGTCACACTATTGGAGTCCATCGCACCTAGATAACTTTTATGGAGGTCAAAAACGCTCTAGCAAGTTTGGTTCAAAAGATACAAGTGATTCATATTTGCATTTTTTATTTGAAAATTTACATTAACTTTTCTTGGACACCAATCTATATCGTCATAGCTTGCTGGAGCCATGAACTTAAAGTGCGTGAAATTGTCACACTATTGGAGTCCATCGCACCTAGATAGCTTTTATGGAGGTCAAAAACGCTCGAGCAAGTTTGGTTCAAAAGATACAAGTGATTCATATTTGCATCATCTTTTATTTGAGATTTTAACTTTAACTTTTCTTGGACACCAATCTATATCGTCATAGCTTGCTGGAGCCATGAACTTAAAGTGCGTGAAATTGTCACACTATTGGAGTCCATCGCACCTAGATAACTTTTATGGAGGTCAAAAACTTTCTAGCAAGTTTGGTTCAAAAGATACAAGTGATTCATATTTGCATCATCTTTTATTTGAGAATTTTACTTTAACTTTTCTTGGACACCAATCTATATCGTCATAGCTTGCTGGAGCCATGAACTTAAAGTGCGTGAAATTGTCACACTATTGGAGTCCATCGCACCTAGATAACTTTTATGGAGGTCAAAAACGCTCTAGCAAGTTTGGTTCAAAAGATACCAGTGATTCATATTTGCATCATCTTTTATTTGAGATTTTTACTTTAACTTTTCTTGGACACCAATCTATATCGTCATAGCTTGCTGGAGCCATGAACTTAAAGTGCGTGAAATTGTCACACTATTGGAGTCCATCGCAACTAGATAACTTTTATGGAGGTCAAAAACGTTCTTGCAAGTTTGGTTCAAAAGATACAAGTGATTCATATTTGCATCATCTTTTATTTGAGATTTTTACTTTAACTTTTCTTGGACACCAATCTATATCGAATCATATTCTTATTATGAACTTAATATTGTTGCGTGATAGTCACTTATTCTATTTTGATTCTCATTTGCATTTCTATGTATATAATTCTAGGAGGTCCTAAATCTGCTCTTAGTGCAAGTTTGGTTCAAAAGATACAAGTGATTCATATTAGCATCATCTTTTATTTGAGATTTTTACTTTAACTTTTCTTGAACACCAATCTCTATATCGTCATAGCTTGCTGGAGCCATGAACTTAAAGTGCGTGAAATTGTCACACTATTGGAGTCCAACGCACCAAGATAACTTTTATGGAGGTCAAAAACGCTCTAGCAAGTTTGGTTCAAAAGATAGAAGTGATTCATATTAGCATCATCTTTTATTTGAGATTTTTACTTTAACTTTTCTTGGACATCAATCTATATCGTCATAGCTTGCTGGAGCCATGAACTTAAAGTGCGTGAAATTGTTACACTATTGGAGTCCATCGCACCTAGATAACTTTTATGGAGGTCAAAAACGCTCTTAGCAAAAGTTTGGTTCAAAAGATACAAGTGATTCATATTTGCATCATCTTTTATTTGAGATTTTTACTTTAACTTTTCTTGGACATCAATCTATATCGTCATAGCTTGCTGGAGCCATGAACTTAAAGTGCGTGAAATTGTTACACTATTGGAGTCCATCGCACCTAGATAACTTTTATGGAGGTCAAAAACGCTCTAGCAAGTTTGGTTCAAAAGATACCAAGTGATTCATATTTGCATCATCTTTTATTTGAGATTTTTACTTTAACTTTTCTTGGACACCAATCTATATCGTCATAGCTTGCTGGACCCATGAACTTAAAGTGCGTGAAATTGTCACACTATTGGAGTCCATCGCACCTAGATAACTTTTATGGAGGTCAAAAACGCTCTAGCAAGTTTGGTTCAAAAGATACAAGTGATTCATATTTGCGTCATCTTTTATTTGAGATTTTTACTTTAACTTTTCTTGGACACCAATCTATATCGTCATAGCTTGCTGGAGCCATGAACTTAAAGTGCGTGAAATTGTCACACTATCGGAGTCCATCGCACCTAGATAACTTTTATGGAGGTCAAAAACGCTCTAGCAAGTTTGGTTCAAAAGATACAAGTGATTCATATTTGCATCATCTTTTATTTGAGATTTTTACTTTAACTTTTCTTGGACACCAATCTATATCGTCATAGATTGCTGGAGCCATGAACTTAAAGTGCGTGAAATTGTCACACTATTGGAGTCCATCGCACCTAGATAACTTTTATGGAGGTCAAAAACGCTCTAGCAAGTTTGGTTCAAAAGATACAAGTGATTCATATTTGCATCATCTTTTATTTGAGATTTTTACTTTAACTTGTCTTGGACACCAATCTATATCGTCATAGCTTGCTGGAGCCATGAACTTAAAGTGCGTGAAATTGTCACACTATTGGAGTCCATCGCACCTAGATAACTTTTATGGAGGTCAAAAACGCTCTAGCAAGTTTGGTTCAAAAGATACAAGTGATTCATATTTGCATCATCTTTTATTTGAGATTTTTACTTTAACTTGTCTTGGACACCAATCTATATCGTCATAGCTTGCTGGAGCCATGAACTTAAAGTGCGTGAAATTGTCACACTATTGGAGTCCATCGCACCTAGATAACTTTTATGGAGGTCAAAAACGCTCTAGCAAGTTTGGTTCAAAAGATACAAGTGATTCATATTTGCATCATCTTTTATTTGAGATTTTTACTTTAACTTTTCTTGGACACCAATCTATATCGTCATAGCTTGCTGGCGCCATGAACTTAAAGTGCGTGAAATTGTCACACTATTGGAGTCCATCGCACCTAGATAACTTTTATGGAGGTCAAAAACGCTCTAGCAAGTTTGGTTCAAAAGATACAAGTGATTCATATTTGCATCATCTTTTATTTGAGATTTTTACTTTAACTTTTCTTGGACACCAATCTATATCGTCATAGCGTGCTGGAGCCATGAACTTAAAGTGCGTGAAATTGTCACACTATTGGAGTCCATCGCACCTATATAACTTTTATGGAGGTCAAAAACGCTCTAGCAAGTTTGGTTCAAAAGATACAAGTGATTCATATTTGCATCGTCTTTTATTTGAGATTTTTACTTTAACTTTTCTTGGACACCAATCTATATCGTCATAGCTTGCTGGAGCCATGAACTTAAAGTGCGTGAAATTGTCACACTATTGCAGTCCATCGCACCTAGATAACTTTTATTAAGGTCAAAAACGCTCGAGCAAGTTTGGTTCAAAAGATACAAGTGATTCATATTTGCATAATCTTTTATTTGAGATTTTTACTTTAACTTTTCTGGGACACCAATCTATATCGTCATAGCTTGCTGGAGCCATGAACTTAAAGTGCGTGAAATTGTCACACTATTGGAGTCCATCGCACCTAGATAACTTTTATGGAGGTCAAAAACGCTCTAGCAAGTTTGGTTCAAAAGATACATGTGATTCATATTTGCATCATCTTTTATTTGAGATTTTTACTTTAACTTTTCTTGGACACCAATCTATATCGTCATAGCTTGCTGGAGCCATGAACTTAAAGTGCGTGAAATTGTCACACTATTGGAGTCCATCGCACCTAGATAACTTTTATGGGTGTCAAAAACGCTCTAGCAAGTTTGGTTCAAAAGATACAAGTGATTCATATTTGCATCATCTTTTATTTGAGATTTTTACTTTAAGTTTTCTTGGACACCAATCTCTATATCGTCATAGCTTGCTGGAGCCATGAACTTAAAGTGCTTGAAATTGTCACACTATTGGAGTCCATCCGCACCTAGATTTCTTTTATGGAGGTCAAAAACGCTCTAGCAAGTTTGGTTCAAAAGATACAAGTGATTCATATTTG
>ARYC01018936.1:0-14736 GCA_000711775.1 Oxytricha trifallax
TTTATTTGAGATTTTTACTTTAACTTTTCTTGAACACCAATCTCTATATCGTCATAGCTTGCTGGAGCCATGAACTTAAAGTGCGTGAAATTGTCACACTATTGGAGTCCAACGCACCAAGATAACTTTTATGGAGGTCAAAAACGCTCTAGCAAGTTTGGTTCAAAAGATAGAAGTGATTCATATTAGCATCATCTTTTATTTGAGATTTTTACCTTTAACTTTTCTTGGACACCAATCTATATCGTCATAGCTTGCTGGAGCCATGAACTTAAAGTGCGTGAAATTGTCACACTATTGGAGTCCATCGCACCTAGATAACTTTTATGGAGGTCAAAAACGCTCTAGCAAGTTCGGTTCAAAAGATACAAGTGATTCATATTTGCATCATCTTTTATTTGAGATTTTTACTTTAACTTTTCTTGGACACCAATCTATATCGTCATAGCTTGCTGGAGCCATGAACTTAAAGTGCGTGAAATTGTGACACTATTGGAGTCCATCGCACCTAGATAACTTTTATGGAGGTCAAAAACGCTCTAGCAAGTTTGGTTCAAAAGATACAAGTGATTCATATTTGCATCATCTTTTATTTGAGATTTTTACTTTAACTTTTCTTGGACACCAATCTATATCGTCATAGCTTGCTGGAGCCATGAACTTAAAGTGCGTGAAAGTGTCACACTATTGGAGTCCATCGCACCTAGATAACTTTTATGGAGGTCAAAAACGCTCTAGCAAGTTTGGTTCAAAAGATACAAGTGATTCATATTTGCATCATCTTTTATTTGAGATTTTTACTTTAACTTTTCTTGGGCACCAATCTATATCGTCATAGCTTGCTGGAGCCATGAACTTAAAGTGCGTGAAATTGTCACACTATTGGAGTCCATCGCACCTAGATAACTTTTATGGAGGTCAAAAACGCTCTAGCAAGTTTGGTTCAAAAGATACAAGTGATCCATATTTGCATCATCTTTTATTTGAGATTTTTACTTTAACTTGTCTTGGACACCAATCTATATCGTCATAGCTTGATGAAGCCATGAACTTAAAGTGCGTGAAATTGTCACACTATTGGAGTCCATCGCACCTAGATAACTTTTATGGAGGTCAAAAACGCTCTAGCAAGTTTGGTTCAAAAGATACAAGTGATTCATATTTGCATCATCTTTTATTTGAGATTTTTACTTTAACTTTTCTTGGACACCATCTATATCGTCATAGCTTGATGAAGCAATGAACTTAAAGTGCGTGAAATTGTCACACTATTGGAGTCCATCGCAACTAGATAACTTTTATGGAGGTCAAAAACGCTCTAGCAGTTTGGTTCAAAAGATACAAGTGATTCATATTTGCATCATCTTTTATTTGAGATTTTTATTAACTTTTCTTGGACACCAATCTATATCGTCATAGCTTGCTGGAGCCATGAACTTAAAGTGCGTGAAATTGTCACACTATTGGAGTCCATCGCACCTAGATAACTTTTATGGAGGTCAAAAACGCTCTAGCAAGTTTGGTTCAAAAGATACAAGTGATTCATATTTGCATCATCTTTTATTTGAGATTTTTACTTTAACTTTTCTTGGACACCAATCTATATCGTCATAGCTTGCTGGAGCCATGAACTTAAAGTGCGTGAAATTGTCACACTATTGGAGTCCATCGCACCTAGATAACTTTTATGGAGGTCAAAAACGCTCTAGCAAGTTTGGTTCAAAAGATACAAGTGATTCATATTTGCATCATCTTTTATTTGAGATTTTTACTTTAACTTTTCTTGGACACCAATCTATATCGTCATAGCTTGCTGGAGCCATGAACTTAAAGTGCGTGAAATTGTCACACTATTGGAGTCCATCGCACCTAGATAACTTTTATGGAGGTCAAAAACGCTCTAGCAAGTTTGGTTCAAAAGATACAAGTGATTCATATTTGCATCATCTTTTATTTGAGATTTTTACTTTAACTTTTCTTGGACACCAAATCTATATCGTCATAGATTGCTGGAGCCATGAACTTAAAGTGCGTGAAATTGTCACACTATTGGAGTCCATCGCACCTAGATAGCTTTTATGGAGGTCAAAAACGCTCTAGCAAGTTTGGTTCAAAAGATACAAGTGATTCATATTTGCATCATCTTTTATTTGAGATTTTTACTTTAACTTTTCTTGGACACCAATCTATATCGTCATAGCTTTCTGGAGCCATGAACTTAAAGTGCGTGAAATTGTCACACTATTGGAGTCCATCGCACCTAGATAACTTTTATGGAGGTCAAAAACGCTCTAGCAAGTTTGGTTCAAAAGATACAAGTGATTCATATTTGCATCATCTTTTATTTGAGATTTTTACTTTAACTTTTCTTGGACACCAATCTATATCGTCATAGCTTGCTGGAGCCATGAACTTAAAGTGCGTGAAATTGTCACACTATTGGAGTCCATCGCACCTAGATAACTTTTATGGAGGTCAAAAACGCTCTAGCAAGTTTGGTTCAAAAGATACAAGTGATTCATATTTGCATCATCTTTTATTTGAGATTTTTACTTTAACTTTTCTTGGACACCAATCTATATCGTCATAGCTTGCTGGAGCCATGAACTTAAAGTGCGTGAAATTGTCACACTATTGGAGTCCATCGCACCTAGATAACTTTTATGGAGGTCAAAAACGCTCTAGCAAGTTTGGTTCAAAAGATACAAGTGATTCATATTTGCATCATCTTTTATTTGAGATTTTTACTTTAACTTTTCTTGGACACCAATCTATATCGTCATAGCTTGCTGGAGCCATGAACTTAAAGTGCGTGAAATTGTCACACTATTGGAGTCCATCGCACCTAGATAACTTTTATGGAGGTCAAAAACGCTCTAGCAAGTTTGGTTCAAAAGATACAAGTGATTCATATTTGCATCATCTTTTATTTGAGATTTTTACTTTAACTTTTCTTGGACACCAATCTATATCGTCATAGATTGCTGGAGCCATGAACTTAAAGTGCGTGAAATTGTCACACTATTGGAGTCCATCGCACCTAGATAACTTTTATGGAGGTCAAAAACGCTCTAGCAAGTTTGGTTCAAAAGATACAAGTGATTCATATTTGCATCATCTTTTATTTGAGATTTTTACTTTAACTTTTCTTGGACACCAATCTATATCGTCATAGCTTGCTGGAGCCATGAACTTAAAGTGCGTGAAATTGTCACACTATTGGAGTCCATCGCACCTAGATAACTTTTATGGAGGTCAAAAACGCTCTAGCAAGTTTGGTTCAAAAGATACAAGTGATTCATATTTGCATCATCTTTTATTTGAGATTTTTACTTTAACTTTTCTTGGACACCAATCTATATCGTCATAGCTTGCTGGAGCCATGAACTTAAAGTGCGTGAAATTGTCACACTATTGGAGTCCATCGCACCTAGATAACTTTTATGGAGGTCAAAAACGCTCTAGCAAGTTTGGTTCAAAAGATACAAGTGATTCATATTTGCATCATCTTTTATTTGAGATTTTTACTTTAACTTTTCTTGGACACCAATCTATATCGTCATAGCTTGCTGGAGCCATGAACTTAAAGTGCGTGAAATTGTCACACTATTGGAGTCCATCGCACCTAGATAACTTTTATGGAGGTCAAAAACGCTCTAGCAAGTTTGGTTCAAAAGATACAAGTGATTCATATTTGCATCATCTTTTATTTGAGATTTTTACTTTAACTTTTCTTGGACACCAATCTATATCGTCATAGCTTGCTGGAGCCATGAACTTAAAGTGCGTGAAATTGTCACACTATTGGAGTCCATCGCACCTAGATAACTTTTATGGAGGTCAAAAACGCTCTAGCAAGTTTGGTTCAAAAGATACAAGTGATTCATATTTGCATCATCTTTTATTTGAGATTTTTACTTTAACTTTTCTTGGACACCAATCTATATCGTCATAGCTTGCTGGAGCCATGAACTTAAAGTGCGTGAAATTGTCACACTATTGGAGTCCATCGCACCTAGATAACTTTTATGGAGGTCAAAAACGCTCTAGCAAGTTTGGTTCAAAAGATACAAGTGATTCATATTTGCATCATCTTTTATTTGAGATTTTTACTTTAACTTTTCTTGGACATCAATCTATATCGTCATAGCTTGCTGGAGCCATGAACTTAAAGTGCGTGAAATTGTTACACTATTGGAGTCCATCGCACCTAGATAACTTTTATGGAGGTCAAAAACGCTCTAGCAAGTTTGGTTCAAAAGATACAAGTGATTCATATTTGCATCATCTTTTATTTGAGATTTGTACTTTAACTTTTCTTGGACACCAATCTATATCGTCATAGCTTGCTGGAGCCATGAACTTAAAGTGCGTGAAATTGTCACACTATTGGAGTCCATCGCACCTAGATAACTTTTATGGAGGTCAAAAACGCTCTAGCAAGTTTGGTTCAAAAGATACAAGTGATTCATATTTGCATCATCTTTTATTTGAGATTTTTACTTTAACTTTTCTTGGACACCAATCTATATCGTCATAGCTTGCTGGAGCCATGAACTTAAAGTGCGTGAAATTGTCACACTATTGGAGTCCATCGCACCTAGATAACTTTTATGGAGGTCAAAAACGCTCTAGCAAGTTTGGTTCAAAAGATACAAGTGATTCATATTTGCATCATCTTTTATTTGAGATTTTTACTTTAACTTTTCTTGGACACCAATCTATATCGTCATAGCTTGCTGGAGCCATGAACTTAAAGTGCGTGAAATTGTCACACTATTGGAGTCCATCGCACCTAGATAACTTTTATGGAGGTCAAAAACGCTCTAGCAAGTTTGGTTCAAAAGATACAAGTGATTCATATTTGCATCATCTTTTATTTGAGATTTTTACTTTAACTTTTCTTGGACACCAATCTATATCGTCATAGCTTGCTGGAGCCATGAACTTAAAGTGCGTGAAATTGTCACACTATTGGAGTCCATCGCACCTAGATAACTTTTATGGAGGTCAAAAACGCTCTAGCAAGTTTGGTTCAAAAGATACAAGTGATTCATATTTGCATCATCTTTTATTTGAGATTTTTACTTTAACTTTTCTTGGACACCAATCTATATCGTCATAGCTTGCTGGAGCCATGAACTTAAAGTGCGTGAAATTGTCACACTATTGGAGTCCATCGCACCTAGATAACTTTTATGGAGGTCAAAAACGCTCTAGCAAGTTTGGTTCAAAAGATACAAGTGATTCATATTTGCATCATCTTTTATTTGAGATTTTTACTTTAACTTTTCTTGGACACCAATCTATATCGTCATAGCTTGCTGGAGCCATGAACTTAAAGTGCGTGAAATTGTCACACTATTGGAGTCCATCGCACCTAGATAACTTTTATGGAGGTCAAAAACGCTCTAGCAAGTTTGGTTCAAAAGATACAAGTGATTCATATTTGCATCATCTTTTATTTGAGATTTTTACTTTAACTTTTCTTGGACACCAATCTATATCGTCATAGCTTGCTGGAGCCATGAACTTAAAGTGCGTGAAATTGTCACACTATTGGAGTCCATCGCACCTAGATAACTTTTATGGAGGTCAAAAACGCTCTAGCAAGTTTGGTTCAAAAGATACAAGTGATTCATATTTGCATCATCTTTTATTTGAGATTTTTACTTTAACTTTTCTTGGACACCAATCTATATCGACATAGCTTGCTGAGCCATGAACTTAAAGTGCGTGAAATTGTCACACTATTGGAGTCCTTCGCACCTAGATAACTTTTATGGAGGTCAACGCTCTAGCAAGTTTGGTTCAAAAGATACAAGTGATTCATATTTGCATCATCTTTTATTTGAGATTTTTACTTTAACTTTTCTTGGACACCAATCTATATCGTCATAGCTTGCTGGAGCCATGAACTTAAAGTGCGTGAAATTGTCACACTATTGGAGTCCATCGCACCTAGATAACTTTTATGGAGGTCAAAAACGCTCTAGCAAGTTTGGTTCAAAAGATACAAGTGATTCATATTCGCATCATCTTTTATTTGAGATTTTTACTTTAACTTTTCTTGGACACCAATCTATATCGTCATAGCTTGCTGGAGCATGAACTTAAAGTGCGTGAAAGTGTCACACTATTGGAGTCCATCGCACCTAGATAACTTTTATGAAGGTCAAAAACGCTCTAGCAAGTTTGGTTCAAAAGATACAAGTGATTCATATTTCCATCTTTTATCTGAAATTTTTACATTAACTTTTCTGGGACACCAATCTATATCGTCATAGCTTGCTGGAGCCATGAACTTAAAGTGCGTGAAATTGTCACACTATTGGAGTCCATCGCACCTAGATAACCTTTATGGAGGTCAAAACGCTCTAGCAAGTTTGGTTCAAAAGATACAAGTGATTCATATTTGCATCATCTTTTATTTGAGAATTTTACTTTAACTTTTCTTGGACACCAATCTATATCGTCATAGCTTGCTGGAGCCATGAACTTAAAGTGCGTGAAATTGTCACACTATTGGAGTCCATCGCACCTAGATAACTTTTATGGAGGTCAAAAACGCTCGAGCAAGTTTGGTTCAAAAGATACAAGTGATTCATATTTGCATCATCTTTTATTTGAGATTTTAACTTTAACTCTTCTTGGACACCAATCTATATCGTCATAGCTTGCTGGAGCCATGAACTTAAAGTGCGTGAAATTGTCACACTATTGGAGTCCATCGCACCTAGATAACTTTTATGGATCAAAAACGCTCGAGCAAGTTTGGTTCAAAAGATACAAGTGATTCATATTTGCATCATCTTTTATTTGAGATTTTAACTTTAACTTTTCTTGGAAACCAATCTATATCGTCATAGCTTGCTGGAGCCATGAACTTAAAGGCGTGAAATTGTCACACTATTGGAGTCCATCGCACCTAGATAACTATTTTGGAGGCTCAAAAACGCTCCTAGCAAGTTTGGTTCAAAAGATACAAGTGATTCATATTTGCATCATCTTTTATTTGAGATTTTTACTTTAACTTTTCTTGGAAACCAATCTATATCGTCATAGCTTGCTGGAGCCATGAACTTAAAGTGCGTGAAATTGTCCACTATTGGAGTCCATCGCACCTAGATAACTTTTATGGAGGTCAAAAACGCTCTAGCAAGTTTGGTTTAAAAGATACAAGTAATTCAAATTTGCATCATCTTTTATTTGAGATTTTTACTTTAACTTTTCTTGGACACCAATATATATCGTCATAGCTTGCTGGAGACATGAACTTAAAGTGCGTGAAATTGTCACACTATTGGAGTCCATCGCACCATGAAGGTCAAAAACGCGCGAGCAAGTTTGGTTCAAAAGATACAAGTGATTCATATTTGCATAATCTTTTATTTGAGATTTTTACTTTAACTTTTTTATTTTGGTTTCTGGGGGACCAAAAAACCCCCCAAAAACAATCTATATCGTCATAGCTTGCTGGAGCCATGAACTTAAAGTGCGTGAAATTGTCACACTATTGGAGTCCATCGCACCTAGATAACTTTTATGGGTGTCAAAAACGCTCTAGCAAGTTTGGTTCAAAAGATACAAGTGATTCATATTTGCATCATCTTTTATTTGAGATTTTTACTTTAACTTTTCTTGGACACCAATCTATATCGTCATAGCTTGCTGGAGCCATGAACTTAAAGTGCGTGAAATTGTCACACTATTGGAGTCCATCGCACCTAGATAGCTTTTATGGAGGTCAAAAACGCTCGAGCAAGTTTGGTTCAAAAGATACAAGTGATTCATATTTGCATCATCTTTTATTTGAGATTTTAACTTTAACTTTTCTTGGACACCAATCTATATCGTCATAGCTTGCTGGAGCCATGAACTTAAAGTGCGTGAAATTGTCACACTATTGGAGTCCATCGCACCTAGATAACTTTTATGGAGGTCAAAAACGCTCTAGCAAGTTTGGTTCAAAAGATACAAGTGGTTCATATTTGCATCATCTTTTATTTGAGATTTTTACTTTAACTTTTCTTGGACACCAATCTATATCGTCATAGCTTGCTGGAGCCATGAACTTAAAGTGCGTGAAATTGTCACACTATTGGAGTCCATCGCACCTAGATAACTTTTATGGAGGTCAAAAACGCTCTAGCAAGTTTGGTTCAAAAGATACAAGTGATTCATATTTGCATAATCTTTTATTTGAGATTTTACTTTAACTTTTCTTGGACACCAATCTATATCGTCATAGCTTGCTGGAGCCATGAACTTAAAGTGCGTGAAATTGTCACACTATTGGAGTCCATCGCACCTAGATAACTTTTATGGAGGTCAAAAACGCTCTAGCAAGTTTGGTTCAAAAGATACAAGTGATTCGTATTTGCATCATCTTTTATTTGAGATTTTTACTTTAACTTTTCTTGGACACCAATCTATATCGTCATAGCTTGCTGGAGCCATGAACTTAAAGTGCGTGAAATTGTCACACTATTGGAGTTCATCGCACCTAGATAACCTTTATGGAGGTCAAAAACGCTCTAGCAAATTTGGTTCAAAAGATACAAGTGATTCATATTTGCATCATCTTTTATTTGAGATTTTTACTTTAACTTTTCTTGTACACCATCATATATAGTCATAAGCTGCCTGAGCATGAACTTAAATGTGCCCGTGAAATGTCACACTATTGGGACGTCCATTCGCACCTCAGAAACGTTTTATGAGAGGTCAAAAACGCTTTGTGGGGGGGGGGTATTTTAAGGAAAGTTTGATGTGCGTGGTCAAAAGATACAAGTGATTCATATTTGCATCATCTTTTATTTGAGATTTTTACTTTAACTTTTCTTGGACACCAATCTATATCGTCATAGCTTTCTGGAGCCATGAACTTAAAGTGCGTGAAATTGTCACACTATTGGAGTCCATCGCACCTAGATAACTTTTATGGAGGTCAAAAACGCTCTAGCAAGTTTTGTTCAAAAGATACAAGTGATTCATATTTGCATCATCTTTTATTTGAGATTTTTACTTTAACTTTTCTTGGACACCAATCTATATCGTCATAGCTTGCTGGAGCCATGAACTTAAAGTGCGTGAAATTGTCACACTATTGGAGTCCATAGCACCTAGATAACTTTTATGGAGGTCAAAAACGCTCTAGCAAGTTTGGTTCAAAAGATACAAGTGATTCATATTTGATCATCTTTTATTTGAGATTTTTACTTTAACTTTTCTTGGACACCAATCTATATCGTCATAGCTTGCTGGAGCCATGAACTTAAAGTGCGTGAAATTGTGACACTATTGGAGTCCATCGCACCTAGATAACTTTTATGGAGGTCAAAAACGCTCTAGAAGTTTGGTTCAAAAGATACAAGTGATTCATATTTGCATCATCTTTTATTTGAGATTTTTACTTTAACTTTTCTTGGACACCAATCTATATCGTCATAGCGTGCTGGAGCCATGAACTTAAAGTGCGTGAAATTGTCACACTATTGGAGTCCATCGCACCTAGATAACTTTTATGGAGGTCAAAAACGCTCTAGCAAGTTTGGTTCAAAAGATACAAGTGATTCGTATTTGCATCATCTTTTATTTGAGATTTTTACTTTAACTTTTCTTGGACACCAATCTATATCGTCATAGCTTGCTGGAGCCATGAACTTAAAGTGCGTGAAATTGTCACACTATTGGAGTCCATCGCACCTAGATAACTTTTATGGAGGTCAAAAACTTTCTAGCAAGTTTGGTTCAAAAGATACAAGTGATTCATATTTGCATCATCTTTTATTTGAGAATTTTACTTTAACTTTTCTTGGACACCAATCTATATCGTCATAGCTTGCTGGAGCCATGAACTTAAAGTGCGTGAAATTGTCACACTATTGGAGTCCATCGCACCTAGATAACTTTTATGGAGGTCAAAAACGCTCTAGCAGGTTTGGTTCAAAAGATACAAGTGATTCATATTTGCATCATCTTTTATTTGAGATTTTTACTTTAACTTTTCTTGGACACCAATCTATATCGTCATAGCTTGCTGGAGCCATGACTTAAAGTGCGTGAAATTGTCACACAATTGGAGTCCATCGCACCTAGATAACTTTTATGGAGGTCAAAAACGCTCTAGCAAGTTTGGTTCAAAAGATACATGTGATTCATATTTGCATCATCTTTTATTTGAGATTTTTACTTTAACTTTTCTTGGACACCAATCTATATCGTCATAGCTTGCTGGAGCCATGAACTTAAAGTGCGTGAAATTGTCACACTATTGGAGTCCATCGCACCTAGATAACTTTTATGGAGGTCAAAAACTTTCTAGCAAGTTTGGTTCAAAAGATACAAGTGATTCATATTTGCATCATCTTTTATTTGAGAATTTTACTTTAACTTTCTTGGACACCAATCTATATCGTCATAGCTTGCTGGAGCCATGAACTTAAAGTGCGTGAAATTGTCACACTATTGGAGTCCATCGCACCTAGATAGCTTTTATGGAGGTCAAAAACGCTCGAGCAAGTTTGGTTCAAAAGATACAAGTGATTCATATTTGCATCATCTTTTATTTGAGATTTTAACTTTAACTTTTCTTGGACACCAATCTATATCGTCATAGCTTGCTGGAGCCATGAACTTAAAGTGCGTGAAATTGTCACACTATTGGAGTCCATCGCACCTAGATAACTTTTATGGAGGTCAAAAACGCTCTAGCAAGTTTGGTTCAAAAGATAGAAGTGATTCATATTTGCATCATCTTTTATTTGAGATTTTTACTTTAACTTTTCTTGGACACCAATCTCTACATCGTCATAGCTTGCTGGAGCCATGAACTTAAAGTGCGTGAAATTGTCACACTATTGGAGTCCATCGCACCTAGATAACTTTTATGGAGGTCAAAAACGCTCTAGCAAGTTTGGTTCAAAAGATACAAGTGATTGATATTTGCATCATCTTTTATTTGAGATTTTTACTTTAACTTTTCTTGGACACCAATCTATATCGTCATAGCTTGCTGGAGCCATGAACTTAAAGTGCGTGAAATTGTCACACTATTGGAGTCCATAGCACCTAGATAACTTTTATGGAGGTCAAAAACGCTCTAGCAAGTTTGGTTCAAAAGATACAAGTGATTCATATTTGCATCATCTTTTATTTGAGATTTTTACTTTAACTTTTCTTGGACACCAATCTATATCGTCATAGCTTGCTGGAGCCATGAACTTAAAGTGCGTGAAATTGTCACACTATGGGAGTCCATCGCACCTAGATAACTTTTATGGAGGTCAAAAACGCTCTAGCAAGTTTGGTTCAAAAGATACAAGTGATTCATATTTGCATCATCTTTTATTTGAGATTTTTACTTTAACTTGTCTTGGACACCAATCTATATCGTCATAGCTTGCTGGAGCCATGAACTTAAAGTGCGTGAAATTGTCACACTATTGGAGTCCATCGCACCTAGATAACTTTTATGGAGGTCAAAAACGCTCTAGCAAGTTTGGTTCAAAAGATACAAGTGATTCATATTTGCATCATCTTTTATTTGAGATTATTACTTTAACTTTTCTTGGACACCAATCTATATCGTCATAGCTTGCTGGAGCCATGAACTTAAAGTGCGTGAAATTGTCACACTATTGGAGTCCATCGCACCTAGATAACCTTTATGGAGGTCAAAAACGCTCTAGCAAATTTGGTTCAAAAGATACAAGTGATTCATATTTGCATCATCTTTTATTTGAGATTTTTACTTTAACTTTTCTTGTACACCAATCTATATCGTCATAGATTGCTGGAGCCATGAACTTAAAGTGCGTGAAATTGTCACACTATTGGAGTCCATCGCACCTAGATAACTTTTATGGAGGTCAAAAACGCTCTAGCAAGTTTGGTTCAAAAGATACAAGTGATTCATATTCGCATCATCTTTTATTTGAGATTTTTACTTTAACTTTTCTTGGACACCAATCTATATCGTCATAGCTTGCTGGAGCCATGAACTTAAAGTGCGTGAAATTGTCACACTATTGGAGTCCATCGCACCTAGATAACTTTTATGGAGGTCAAAAACGCTCTAGCAAGTTTGGTTCAAAAGATAGAAGTGATTCATATTTGCATCATCTTTTATTTGAGATTTTTACTTTAACTTTTCTTGGACACCAATCTCTACATCGTCATAGCTTGCTGGAGCCATGAACTTAAAGTGCGTGAAATTGTCACACTATTGGAGTCCATCGCACCTAGATAACTTTTATGGAGGTCAAAAACGCTCTAGCAAGTTTGGTTCAAAAGATACAAGTGATTCATATTTGCATCATCTTTTATTTGAGATTTTTTACTTTAACTTTTCTTGGACACCAATCTATATCGTCATAGCTTGCTGGAGCCATGAACTTAAAGTGCGTGAAATTGTCACACTATTGGAGTCCATAGCACCTAGATAACTTTTATGGAGGTCAAAAACGCTCTAGCAAGTTTGGTTCAAAAGATACAAGTGATTCATATTTGCATCATCTTTTATTTGAGATTTTTACTTTAACTTTTCTTGGACACCAATCTATATCGTCATAGCTTGCTGGAGCCATGAACTTAAAGTGCGTGAAATTGTCACACTATGGGAGTCCATCGCACCTAGATAACTTTTATGGAGGTCAAAAACGCTCTAGCAAGTTTGGTTCAAAAGATACAAGTGATTCATATTTGCATCATCTTTTATTTGAGAGTTTTACTTTAACTTTTCTTGGACACCAATCTATATCGTCATAGCTTGCTGGAGCCATGAACTTAAAGTGCGTGAAATTGTCACACTATTGGAGTCCATCGCACCTAGATAACTTTTATGGAGGTCAAAAACGCTCTAGCAAGTTTGGTTCAAAAGCTACAAGTGATTCATATTTGCATCATCTTTTATTTGAGATTTTTACTTTAACTTTTCTTGGACACCAATCTATATGTCATAGCTTGCTGGAGCCATGAACTTAAAGTGCGTGAAATTGTCACACTATTGGAGTCCATCGCACCTAGATAACTTTTATGGAGGTCAAAAACTTTCTAGCAAGTTTGGTTCAAAAGATACAAGTGATTCATATTTGCATCATCTTTTATTTGAGAATTTTACTTTAACTTTTCTTGGACACCAATCTATATCGTCATAGCTTGCTGGAGCCATGAACTTAAAGTGCGTGAAATTGTCACACTATTGGAGTTCATCGCACCTAGATAACCTTTATGGAGGTCAAAAACGCTCTAGCAAATTTGGTTCAAAGATACAAGTGATTCATATTTGCATCATCTTTTATTTGAGATTTTTACTTTAACTTTTCTTGGACACCAATCTATATCGTCATAGCTTGATGAAGCCATGAACTTAAAGTGCGTGAAATTGTCACACTATTGGAGTCTATCGCACCTAGATTTCTTTTATGGAGGTCAAAAACGCTCTAGCAAGTTTGGTTCAAAAGATACAAGTGATTCATATTTGCATCATCTTTTATTTGAGATTTTTACTTTAACTTTTCTTGGACACCAATCTATATCGTCATAGCTTGCTGGAGCCATGAACTTAAAGTGCGTGAAATTGTCACACTATTGGAGTCCATAGCACCTAGATAACTTTTATGGAGGTCAAAAACGCTCTAGCAAGTTTGGTTCAAAAGATACAAGTGATTCATATTTGCATCATCTTTTATTTGAGATTTTTACTTTAACTTTTCTTGGACACCAATCTATATCGTCATAGCTTTCTGGAGCCATGAACTTAAGTGCGTGAAATTGTCACACTATTGGAGTCCATCGCACCTAGATAACATTTATGGAGGTCAAAAACGCTCTAACAAGTTTGGTTCAAAAGATACAAGTGATTCATATTTGCATAATCTTTTATTTGAGATTTTACTTTAACTTTTCTTGGACACCAATCTATATCGTCATAGCTTGCTGGAGCCATGAACTTAAAGTGCGTGAAATTGTCACACTATTGGAGTCCATCGCACCTAGATAACTTTTATGGAGGTCAAAAACGCTCTAGCAAGTTTGGTTCAAAAGATAGAAGTGATTCATATTTGCATCATCTTTTATTTGAGATTTTTACTTTAACTTTTCTTGGACACCAATCTCTACATCGTCATAGCTTGCTGGAGCCATGAACTTAAAGTGCGTGAAATTGTCACACTATTGGAGTCCATCGCACCTAGATAACTTTTATGGAGTCAAAAACGCTCTAGCAAGTTTGGTTCAAAAGATACAAGTGATTCATATTTGCATCATCTTTTATTTGAGATTTTTACTTTAACTTTTCTTGGACACCAATCTATATCCTCATAGCTTGCTGGAGCCATGAACTTAAAATGCGTGAAATTGTCACACTATTGGAGTTCATCGCACCATGGAGGTCAAAAACGCTCTAGCAAGTTTGGTTCAAAAGATACAAGTGATTCATATTTGCATCATCTTTTATTTGAGATTTTTACTTTAACTTTTCTTGGACACCAATCTATATGTCATAGCTTGCTGGAGCCATGAACTTAAAGTGCGTGAAATTGTCACACTATTGGAGTCCATCGCACCTAGATAACTTTTATGGAGGTCAAAAACTTTCTAGCAAGTTTGGTTCAAAAGATACAAGTGATTCATATTTGCATCATCTTTTATTTGAGAATTTTACTTTAACTTTTCTTGGACACCAATCTATATCGTCATAGCTTGCTGGAGCCATGAACTTAAAGTGCGTGA